>OZ020547.1:3249615-3397094 GCA_963971435.1 Lasius platythorax | reverse complement strand
CGCATGTATTGCAAACCGTACAGTTTGTCTTTTATGTGGATTTGAACCTGCGTGTGTGAAAAAATATGTGATTCATAGACATTATGATTGTAAACATTCAAAAGAGTATTCAGTGTATGAGGGACACGAAAAATCTGCTTTGATTGCAGCATTAAAATTAGTGTATCAGCAACATTTTGATGCAATTTCAAACGTCTGTGATAATGAAGATATTCAAGACAAAACGATTCGTGCGTCGTATGCCATTTCGTATCTCATTGCGAAACACTCAAAACCGTTTACCGATGGTGTCTTCATAAAAGATTGTATTCTCGCAGCAGTGACGGCATTTGGAAATACTGTGACACTTGAGGACATTAATAACATATTCCACTTTCTCGTGACACGGTGAGATCAAGAATTATTATGATAGCCTGTTCTATCGAAGAAAAATTGAAATCATTGTTAGCAACATGCACTTATGTACTTCTCATTGTGCCTCAATGAGAGCACGGATGTTCGATATGTAAGTCAATTAAGCATTTTTCTACGAATCGTGCAAGATGATTTTTCATGTACCGAAGAGATGTTAGATTTCGTGCCATTACACGGGACAACAACCGGCATTGACATTTACAGAGCACTTGAGATTACTCTTAAAACATTTCATTGCGATTTTTCAAAATTCTCGTGCATAGTGACAGATGGTGCGAAGTCTATGGTAGGGTCCAAAATTAGACTTTTAGGACAATTAAAGCAAAGAAATTTAAAATTTCCTTTGCTTCATTGCATTATACATCAAAAAGCTTTATGCGGGAAAAGTATGAAACTATCTAGTAACAGCAATCGTTAATGCGATTAATATCCGAGTTAGTGAGTCATATCAATTCGTTCCGTGCAAAATTAAAAGTATTTTTAAATCATTTGGAAAGAAATAGTGTTCTTTTCTTTCCTTCTTGCAACGTTCTCGTTGAAGAACATGACACGAAATGTGACTTTAAAAAATATGTGCATCTTACCAATGCATTGATTGCACAATTCGATCAGCGATTTAAACTGTGCGATTTACAAAGTGATATTTCACTGAAATTGCGGCCAGAAATAGGTGTAGAATTCTTTAAAATATCCACAATTGCGAAATTTCGGACTTAAAATTTTTTCAATGTTCGGATTCACGTACTTATGCGAATCCTCATTTTTGAAAATGAAGCATATAAAGTCGGGTGCACGATCTTCTTTAAATAATACATCGTTATCCTCGCTGATGCGAGTAAGTTCTTCAAAAATTGACGTTGATGTTTCGATTCTTAAAGCAACAAAATGTAAATAGAGTTTGCAACTTTAGTGGAATAGGCCTACTGGGGAAACCACTCAAAAAAACGCATCAATAATAGTACCTCAAGGGTGATGTGGAAATCTATTGGCGTTAAATTTAAATATATACTAATAATAATAATAACATTAATAATAATAACATAATAATAATTCTGTAACAGCGCGCGGGACAATACACGCCAAAGCCCCATACGATTTACAGCTAATACCGTCCCTGAGATCGAGCGTCTTACGTCTCCGCGAGCAGCCTAGATACTATTAAACAAGAGGAGTGGGGATGGCAGTAGGCAAGATCGGCCGAAAAGTGCAAACCGGCCGCAGGCCTGTTTTAGAATATTGTAATTTGTTGTATTATTGCGTAGATATTTCTACCAAAAAATAAATATTTTTATGGAAAAATAAAAATTTCTACAAATTTTTATTTCTAGTAGAATTTTGTAGTTATTAATAGAAATTTTTTTCCGCCAGGGAAGAATTTATATTTACGAGTATAAATATATATATTGGATATTGCTCTCTTTTGATTTTGTCATCATCGTATCATTGTATTATTAATTGTATCACAATATTGATAATATTATCTTCAACTTTTCAGCAAATGGCTTTTTTGTAAAATGAACAAAAGTAAAATTATTGGAACGTACGTTTCGGTCCTATGTTTCGGACCATCTTCAGAATCTACAGTATACAGGTTACTGTATACTTTTATTGTTACATAAAAAACTTTTTATGTAACAATAAAAGTATACAGTATACTGTATACTGTAGATTCTGAAGATGGTCCGAAACATAGGACCGAAACGTACGTTCCAATAATTTTACTTTTGTTCATTTTACAAAAAAGCCATTTGCTTAAAAGTTGAAGATAATATTATCAATATTGTGATACAATTAATAATACAATGATACGATGATGACAAAATCAAAAGAGAGCAATATCCAATATATGTATATATTTATACTCGTAAATATAAATTCTTCCCTGGCGGAAAAAAATTTCTATTAATAACTACAAAATTCTACTAGAAATAAAAATTTGTAGAAATTTTTATTTTTCCATAAAAATATTTATTTTTTGGTAGAAATATCTACGCAATAATACAACAAATTACAATATTCTAAAATAAAAAAATTGTTGCAAATAGTATTTCATAAAAATTTAAAATTTTATACAAAATACTACAAAAATCTACAAATTTTAAAATTTTGGTGATAACGAAATTTTAGGTAGTTAAGGTGATGCTGGAGTCGTCTGTTTTACCGACCGAAAATTATTTCTATTTTTACGTTAATCTTTTTATTAGTTGAATAGAATAATAAATGCTTTTCCACGATTAAAGTACACATAGCAACTGTAAGGTTCTGCTTTGGTTGTTATGCGCCACAGTGTATAGTGCGGTCGTCGTGGTAAAAAGTATGCGTGCGCAGGTCGAGTGAGTGATGTGCGGTTGCGCAACGAGAGAAAGACAGAGAAGGCGAGAGAGCATACAAGGCAATGTACACGTACGTACTTGTATTTTTTGAAAGAGTAATTACGGGTTTTGTGCAAGTAATTAAGTCAGTTAAGCTCCTAACGTTGAGTATTAATAAAGATACATTAGTAACTAAAACAACAAGTGTGTGCCCGACAAATACAGCTTCTATCCTGACTCTGTCCTTGGGATCTAGCGTGGTAACCCTCAGCTAAAGCCTACGTTTGTGGATGATAATAATACCACTTAACAAAATCGGACTTTTACAGCATCAGAAGCGGGATTAACCATCGGACAATTGTTTTTCGTTGTTTTTGCGTTTGTGTAAGTACTCTACAGATAATTTTCTTTGTCTCGATCAACGGTCGCGTGTCGCCTGTGGGGAAAAAAAAGGGCGTCACAAGCTATCGAACAATGGATCGCGAGCGTTTGGAAAATTTAACGTTAGAAGAGTTGCAAGAAGAGGCTGCCAGCTATCGTTTGGTTCCCTCGCAGGCACGTGAAAAGTGCATCGAACTCATTATGGATCATCTCGAAAAATATGGCCCATTACGTAAAGCTCGAGAGGGAAACACGTGTTCACAAATACCGTGTTCATCTAATATGACGTCAACAATGGGTTCAAGTACATCACCGGTAAATTCTTCTGTACCTATGCAAAATCTTCAACCAGAGAGGGATTCACCCCTACAGCAAATGTGCATGCTATTAGTTGAACAATCTCGCCAACAGCAATTATTGTTTCAACAGATGTTTGCTGCGCTAAATATTAACAGAGACAATAGACAAGACCTTAATCCAAGGGGATTATTCAACAAAGCACAGAATACTTCCTTCGGTTCCCAAGATAGAGCTTTACGGACACCTATTTCATCGGTTTCAACAGCTCATGCGGTGAATTTATTGTCTAACCACATCCCAGAATTTAACGGGACTGAAGAAGAAGACGTCGAAGCATGGATTCAAACTATTGAACGAGTAGCTCATATCCATGGTGTGTCTAACGACATTCTGTTACTGGCCGCAACAGGTAAACTGAAGAATATTGCACGCAAGTGGTTCGATCTGAACATCAGTACACTAATTGAATCCTGGGTGACTTTTAAAGACGCTATTATTCGTCGTTTCAAACGTATTATACTTTTCCACGTAGCTATGCAAAAAGTTGAGGCTCGAAGGTGGAATTACATTAAGGAATCATTTCAAGACTACGCTACAGACTAGATGATTTTCATGAAGAACTTGAAGCTTCCAGAGGATGATACCATTCATCTTCTCATCAATGGTATTGCCAGTAGGTCTCTGCGAGAGGTGGCTGCTGCGCTGAAAGTGAAATCAGTCGATGAATTTCTGGAAGAAATGCAGCGGATTACTAGTTCCTCTGGAGAGGTGGCTAGAAAGACTCCTCCGATCTTTGTCAAAAATCAAAAAGACAAAGATGCAAGCCAAGCTGTTACACCGAAAGGAGCTGACCAGTCAAAAGAACTACCTAAAGATTCTTTTTGTGCCTATTGTCGCGCGAAAGGGCACACGAAGCTTGAGTGCTTTAAATTAAAAAGGAAGGAGAAAAATCTACCAAAGACGGAATCCAAAGCTACATCCTCATCGGTCTCTGCGGTGGACCAGATGGTCCAACCCAGTGCAGCATCACCTTCAACGTCCAAGGATACATCAGAGGTGTCGCAGCCCAAGTCAATGCCCTTCTATTTCGACATTTCATATTGAAAATGTGGTTATAGCTTCCGGGCTATAACACCCCTCCCCCGTAGAAAAAAGAAAAACGGAGGTACGGAGTTTTTCTCTATCCCAAAAAATAGTTTTACTTAATTTAATTAACTAATTAATAATTTTTTAAACCGCTAGTCAAATAAATTCACATAGAAACACTCCTACCACTCGACCAATACTAGCAAATAAATTAAACAGGCGAAGTTTGAAGAATATTTTTCAGGGAGACGTATCTCTTGGTTTGAGATTACAAGAATCCCTTGATTATTCTCTAACAATCCCGTTAATAAATAGGCGAGAAAAATATAGGTCCGAAAAGTCGCTGAAGCAGGAATCGAACCTGCGTCTTTCGCTTGCCGGGCGACTGCTTTAACCATCTAAGCTATTCAGACCCCTTCGGTCCTATATTTTTATCTTGCCTTTTTAATAGATGTTAGTAAACAATAATTTGAGAACGTATTACCGGCTCTCAACGGTGAAAGATGTAAATTCTAATATTGTGTGTTAGCTCCATAATTAGGTCCAGGAGCGAATTAAATTAACTAATTAATAATTTTTTAAACCGCTAGTCAAATAAATTCACATAGAAACACTCCTACCACTCGACCAATACTAGCAAATAAATTAAACAGGCGAAGTTTGAAGAATATTTTTCAGGGAGACGTATCTCTTGGTTTGAGATTACAAGAATCCCTTGATTATTCTCTAACAATCCCGAAAAATATTCTTCGCCTGTTAAATTAATATTCGCCTGTTTAATTTATTTGCTAGTATTGGTCGAGTGGTAGGAGTGTTTCTATGTGAGTTTTACTTAAGTATATTACAGTAGTGTTTTCCCGTGTACATATTTTTATTATAATCGTTTGTACTTATTACTAAAATCTCGTACTCTGACTTCTTCTTAATATAGACCTCGGTATGCGGAAGTCGTCTTCGAAGAATGAGACTGAGGGTCGTCTTAACGGTTTTTGTTTATTTCTCTTTCTTAGCACTATGTAGATTATTATTGCTATGGTAATTACTGTTATCAATATTCCGCTCGTTGCCATTGGGTAAACGAATTGTTTTTTCGTATAGAACTTATTCTCGTTGTTTTGTAAGTCTTTATTCATATCTTTTAGCTTATTTCTCAATTCCACTAGTTCGGATTGATGCTGTAGTATGTTTTGTTGTTTCTCGTCTAGTGTGTTCGTATCGTCTCGTAAGAGTGTTAAGTTTGCTTCTGGTAAATAAGTTTCTATACTGTCATCGTTTTGTATGGCTTCTTTCGGCTGAATAGTGATTTCAGTCGTTTTTATTTTACATTTATTTCCTATTCTAATTTGACCCGTTTTCTTAACTATTTTTCTTATTTTGTTATGATCCTCGCATTGGATCGTTATCGGTTGTTCGTTTATCGTTGAGTATAGCCAAGTGAGGGGCTGACGCAGTGGTATCCATATTGTGTTCGTCACGATTATGTGTCTAGTATTACAGCTCTCGTGTTGGTGTTGTAAATACATTTGTACCTCGCATGGTGTGTGTGAGTTTAAACGGTGTATTGGGTGTGTTTTTTCGCAAACGTATTTATTTTTTATTTGTATACATTTGTCTAACTCTTTTTCTTTTATCTCAATATACGTCAGTCCTTCCTTATCTAATGCTATTAGCTCGTTTCTTATTTCTACCTGTGTGAATATGTTTTTGCTGTCGTATGTAGGTAAAGGAATTACATTTATTATGTCGTATATTGGTTGTGCGATGAGCGGGAAACGCATTATCGTAATTATAACCGGTCCTTCGCGGTATATGTTTAATTTAATATATTTCGCTATTTCCAATCATTCCTCGCTTCTTATTTCGAAGGGGAAATACAAGCCTTGAGGTAATTGGAGCGCTGCCTCTTTTAAATGTGTTATAATGTCGCTGATAGGTGTTAGTAAAGGATGCATTATACCTTTACTAGCATATGTGAGATATTCTATCACGTCTTTCGCGTCCCTAATTAGGTCGGTTATCATCGCGGTAATTACCGTGAAATGTTCGGTTATTTCTTCTCGCGTGTAATATTCCCTGACATAATGATTTAACAATTTACCATTATGGTCTAGTATGTTTTCTAGTTTGTCTAAATGTACTATAGTACTATTTAGGACCTTAATTTGATTTTTTGTAACATGTTGCAACGTTTGCTGCTTATTCTGTAAGAGATTTAGTTGTTCATTTATTAGTTCCCTATCGTTCGCGTCTATTGTGCCGAACAAGGTTTTCGCTATTGACCCGATTCCGTCTACGAGACCTCTACGTTTGTTCGTCCGTGTTTTGTACAAGGTGTTTATTAAAGTAATTAATTTTGCTAACTGTTTCGACTCGTTTTTTACGATTTCTTTTAAGTTGTCGCAAGTACGTTTGTTGTGGTCGTCTGATTTTATTTGTTCGCATGTTTCGTATGTTTGTTGCGTGTATTTGTTTATTTGCCATGTCTTGTCATTTAAGGCCGTTATATCCAATTTGGTAACGATTTTCCATGTTTTCGTTACTTGCTGCAGTTGTCCTATTTTCTCGAAGTACACTCCTGGATGGTTGTGAAATTCCTCGATTTCGTATCGGTGATTTGTATCGTGCTGCTCGGTTAGCGCTGATCTCATCCCGAATATGAGTATTCTGGAATTACATATTTTATCCTTTTATCGTTTCTGTCGGATATAATTTCAAAAGTTTTTTATTTCATATATTTTGTGCGGTGTTACTGAAATTTTTTCTTCAGTCAGTTTTTTACTGTCTACCCGCGCGTTTCCTTTCAATAATTACGCACAATTTATAAAAGATGGTGTGCGCGAATTTGCCTAAACGCGAGACTTATTTTGTTTTTCCACTACCTGTGAAGGGGGAGGAGGCTCCCAACGAAGGGCTTTTCTCCTACGCGGAGATGTATGCTGTGTTGTCTCGCCTTGCCGAGACATATGACTGGGGTCCGGCTAGGGGTTGGTTGGTCGAGGGTGCAGGGTGGTTTTACCCCCTTACTCTGTTCGACCGATTTTCCCCGGGATTTACATGGGAAGTTCCCTCGATTTCGGAGGTTTTCCGTCGTGTCCGCCTCAACTTTACATTTGATATGTTGTGGCGGTTTTTCCTCGAGCGCCGCTTGGAATAGGGTAAGTGTCTTTTTATTTATTCTTTATTAGCGTTTTTATTTTATTTGCATGTGTTTGTAGCGTTTTCTTTCGCGAGCTTGGGCGTTAAATTCGAGTATCCGGTGTTAATATAATATTCTGGCGGATATTATTTCTTTTAGTCCTACTCTTATTAACTTACGGGTTTTCGGTTTCTCGGATTTTTTACGCTGCTACTGACGCTTTTTTCTTTAGTCTGCTTTTGACTGCTAATCCGTTGTTGCGTCTTTACGTCAAGCTAAGAAAAAACATGTCGTGCCGGGATTGTGGCGAGGTTTTTTACATGGGCAGTCGCACTCTCTTGTGTGAGTGGTGCGAACGCGGGCCCGTCGTAGGGCTCGAGTCGTCGAGTGATCCGATTGTTCGGGCGCTTTCCGCCGTGTATAGGGGTGGTAACACCTCTTTTTCTCTACGTGTGACCCTGGATGTGACCAGTGGTCGGCGTACTGTTTCCGAGCTGGTTCCGTGGAGCCGGGGCTTCGTTTATGATGCTCCTTACCTGGCTCGGTATAGAGAGATTGCTCCGGATTGTTTTCCCTGGATGCGGCTCACTGAGTAAGTGTTTTATTTTTTATTACCCGTCTATAAACGCTTTTAGTCTGTTTGTGTGCATGCGTATTGTCTTCCTACTCTTTTTAACCGTATAGTTCACGTCGGAATTTTTTTCAATTATCGTGTACGGCCCTGTCCATAGCGCGTCTAATTTTTTTGATCGTCCGCGTCGTAGTGTCTCGTCATATACGAGTACTTTGTCGCCTACTTTAAATTTAATTTCTTTCGCGGTTTTGTCGTAGTATTCTTTTGATTTTTGCTTTTCTTCTTTTATATTTTCCCTTGCGTTTTGATTTGTTGCCCGCAGCCTTTCCCTTAATTCTTGCGCGTAGTCTTCGTAACTGTACGTCGCTCGCGGGGGCTTAAACAGTGCCGTAGGTAGGCTGGCTTGGTGCCCGTAGACTAGTTCGAACGGTGTATAGCCCGTGGCTGTGTGCGGGGTCGTGTTATAGGTGAACATTGCGTAGGGTGTCCACTCGTCCCAGTTTGTTTGATCTGAATTTATATAGTGACGAAGGTATTCGGCGAGGGTGCGATGCGATCTCTCTAGCGCTCCGTTACTTTCCGGATGATAGGCGGTTGTTTTTATTTTTTCGATTTTAAGTAATTTACAAGTGTTTCTAAAGATTTCACTCATAAAATTCGTGCCTTGATCCGTTAAGATTTTATCCGGTAGTCCGTATTCGAGTACGATTTTTGTAACGAATTCCTTACTTATTGTATTCGCTTCCTGATTCGCAATCGGTATCGCCTTACTAAATTTCGTGAGGCTATCTTAAAACGTTAATAAATATTTATTTCCGCTTGTAGTTTCCGTTAATGGTCCGACGATATCTAACGCGCATTTTTCGAACGGTTTTGTGGGAGTATCTGTAATGATAAGCGGTGCTTTATTTCGTCGCGATAATTTATTTTTTTGACACGACTCGCATTTCGAGATATATTTCTCGACGTCTTTTGTTATACCCGGCCAATTGTGATTTAGCCGGATTCGATTTATCGTTCTTTCTACTCCTTGATGTCCTCCTGTGGGGGCATCGTGATATTCGTAGATTATTTGCCGCTTTTCCTCCTCTGTGTAGATTTTTGCGTCTTCTTTTTCTTTTACTTGGAGAATTTCTTCCTCTCTCTCTTCCGTTTCCGCGTCTCTTGTTACCTGTCGGCTCAACGCGTCGGCGTTCGCGTTCGCTCGTCCGGCCTTATGAATGATTTCATAGTCGTATTCTTCTAATTTTAACCTCCAGCGGATTAGTCTTGAGCCGGGGTCTGTTACATTGAATAGCCAGATCAATGGCTTATGATCTGTAATTATTTTAAATTTTGTTCCATAGATATATGGTCGGAAATGCTTTACTGCCCATACGATGGCTAGTAATTCTTTCTCTGTCGTATTATAATTTTGTTCCGCACGCGACAGTACTCTGCTTGCGTAAGCAACGGGGCGGTCACTGCCTACCTGTCCTTGCGATAGCACGGCTCCGATTGCATAGTCGGAGGCATCAGTGGTCACGTTAAATTCTTCACTGAAATCTGGGTATTTCAACACTGGCGCCGTAATTAATTTTTCTTTTAATGCTTCAAATGCATTCTGCTGCTCTGCCGCCCATGCGAATTTTTCGCTCTTCTTCGTTAATTTCGTTAACGGTTTGGCGATTCGCGAAAAGTCCTCGATGAACTTTCGATAATAACCTGCTAACCCTATGAAGGCTTGGATGTCCTTCACCTTTTTTGGTATCGGGAAATTTTTTACTGCGGTTAGTTTCGATGGGTCCGGCATTATTCCGTTTTCGGATATGATGTGCCCTAAATAGATTACCTCTTTACGCAGAAATTCGCATTTCTCCGGTTGCAATTTCAAATTGTTTTCCCGTAATCTCCGCAGTACTTCCGTGAGTCGTTTGTTGTGGTCCTCTAGGCTGGATCCATAAATTACGATGTCGTCGAGGTAGACGAGACATCTTAGCCCTTGCATCCCTATCAGCACCGAATTCATCAATCGTTGGAAGGTTGCTGGTGCATTCCTTAATCCAAACGGCATGCGATTGAACTCATAGTGTCCGTAGGGGGTTGAGAAGGCTGTCTTCTTTTTATCATGCTCGGCCATTGGTATCTGATGATACCCCGATGCTAGATCTAACGTGGTGAAATACTTGGCGTTTCCTAGTTGATCCAATATATCGGTGATATTTGGTAACGGAAACGAGTCGCCTATCGTTAGATTGTTTAATCGTCGGAAGTCTATTACTACGCGGAGTCTCGGTTTTCCGGATGCGTCAGGTTTCTTCGGCACTACCAGTAATGGTGCGTTCCATTGACTAGCGCTTTTCCTGATTATTCCGTCTTCTAACATTTCCTGTACCTGTTTATTTACTTCCGCCTTATGCTTCTCGGGAAGTCGATACGGTTTCATGTTAACCGGGGCGGTGTCGGCGCGCGTGCTTATCTCGTGCTCTATGGTCGCGGTGCAGGACAGTGGTTCTCCGCTCAAATGGAATATATCGCTGTACTCCTCGCATATCCTATGTATCGCTTGTTTTTCTTCGTCATTTAAATGGTCGGTCCGTAATATTTGTCAGATTTCATTTTTTCGTGACGAGTAATTTCGCGTTTTTTCGGACTGTATTGTATAGATCGCGTGTGGGTTATCTACGTCTATATCTTCTATCTTTACTAGCGGTGTGCGAATTTCGATTATCTCGTCCGTGGTATTTATAACGCTGATCGGACACGAGTAGTTTTCTGGTTCGACTAGGCATCGTCCGATGTAGATTCCTGGCGCAGGCTCTTCCGCTTTTATGACGCCTATCTCGTTGCGATCGGTCGCGGCTTGTACAATTGTTTCGCTGCGCGGTTTTAGCGTAATTTTATTATACGGCATGAGTTTTAATACGGCGTTTCCTATTTTGAGTTCCCGCTTTTTGTAATCGCATGATACCTGCTGCTTTCGGAGAAAGTCGATTCCCAGGATACCTTCGTATTCCATCGGGAAATCATCCTTTACGACGTAAATTGCGTGCTTAATTTTACGACCAGCTAAGTCGATCGTCGCGTACATTTTACCTATCGTCCGTGCCTTATGTCCGGTTATTCCAACGAGTGTAATTTTATCTTTGTAAATCACGGTCTCGCCCTTTAGTTGCTTAACTTTTATTAGCGAAATAGTTGCTCCGGAATCATATAGCATATTTACTTTTCCGTTTTTTGTCTCGCGGATCGGTAAGGTAATTAAATCTAGGCCGGCTGTTCCTCGCGGTGTTCGTCGTATATGCGTTACTTGATATTCGAGCGCGCGCGTTTTCTTACTTTTCTCTTCGCGTTCTTCCTCTTCGTCGCTGCTACGCTCGGTATCCGTATCCTTTTTTCGCGCTTGATATATCTTTTGTTCGCCTCTCTTTTTTTCGTTGTGCGATTTTTTATCATTATTTTCGCGCTTCGCGTGATCGGGTGTTTTCGCTTTCGGTCGGCCGTTCAGTGACCAACATTCGTCGCGGTTGTGTCCGCGTTTTTTGCAGTGTTTGCAAAATTTTTCTACCGAGTTAACGCGTGATTTATCCGGTTTCGGTAACGCATATTTGCTACTGCGGCAATCGCGCCCGTAATGTCCGGTTTTCCCGCATTTGTAACATTGCGTTGTCGTTCCTCGGTTCTGTCGTGAGGGGTGCGTTTCGCTTTTATTCCGGCTAGAAAAATTGTGTGCTCGCGTCGTTGTCGGCCCTATTAGCTTTTCTTCCGTGCTCGCGCCGGTTATCGCCTCCTGCAGCGTTGCGTATCGCTGTGAGCGGACGAGGATTTTTAGGTCGTCGTGTAATCCGAGTTGGAAATTTAATAAAGCTTGCTTCTGTATTGTGTCTAATATTGCTCGTTTATATGCGGCGGAATGGTTTTCGCCTTCTATCATCGAGTCGTATAATTTCATTGCGAGTTTATCGACGCGTTGCCCGAAATTTTGTGCTGATTCGGCGGTTTTTTGTTTTAGCGAGTTAAATTCAAGCTGTAAGTGCGCGGTGCTTTGCTTGCTTTGATAACATTTTTCGAGTTGTTGCTTTAATTCGGCGTATGTTTGTATGTCTCGCGTCTCAAAGTCTTGCATGGCCTTTCCCTTAAGCTTGGTGTATAATATCGCTTGCACTAGAGATTCTTCCTCCGCGGGATTTATGTTCTGTATCGCGTAGGTACTGGCGTTTAGAAATTCCTGTAGCTTATTGCGCGAAGATCCATCGAATTCCGGGATCATTATTCTCGCTTCTTTCAGTGACATGTAATTCGGCGCGGTACCGCGTCGGTTTCTTATGTCTCGCTCGGTTCGTCCGTACGTCATGTGATACTCGTCGTTATCATTTTCTCGACGGTCGTATGGGTGACTCTCCGCATTCTCCATACGCGTTATTCGCGTGCTTAACGCATTCATATCTGCGCGAAGTAGATTTAATACGTCCAGTATTTGTGTGTGGTCGTTTCTGTCGGTATTGTGTTCCGTGTGTCGGGTCTCGCGATCGTGAGCGTGTACGTGTATGTCTCGGCGGTTCATGCGCTGCTCCTCCTTAAGGGTGCGCGGATCGCGCCTCTGTTCGCGGTTGATATTTAGTACCGGATTTGTCTCGCGATTTGTGGGCGGTTCGTGCACGTCGGCTAATACGACGCGTTCGTCTATGTGCCGTATGCTATTTCGAAGATGTTCGATTTCTCGATCTATGTCGTCGTTCGTCGCGTTCGCTGGCGGCGTATACATGAGCGACATTATTTCGTCTTCGTTATTTTCGTTCGGGTCGAAAACACTGCTATCGTAAGACGTTAAAGAAAATTCGCCGCGTTGCGATACGTTGCTCGGCGTTCGGCTAATGCGCGGTCTTATTGGCTTTTGGTTCGCGGTAACTGAGTCGAGCTCGTGTTTCGCGAATAAGCTTTCGTCGAAGCTAGAAAAAGGAAATTCGCGTTCTACTACTACGTTCGCAGGTAGTTCAGAATCGCTATCGCTAGAATAGTACGCGTCTAGTTTTCTGCGCACTTTTTCGAGGTTTGATTGAACTCTCGGGATCGCTTTATTAATTAATATGTCGGCGTCGCGATTAGTAAATGGCAGGTCGTATTCGTTCGCGACGTCTTCGGGTTCGCTATCGCTCGAGTGTCGGGTTTCTAACTCTCTACGCGCGTTGTCGAGTCTTTGTCGTTCTCGCAATACGCGTAGAGTTAATCGGGCAGGTTCGCTATGTAACCACGTTCGATTCGCTATCGGTGGTATAGTCCAGTCGAGATGTACATTGTAAATTGCATTAATTCCTGGACGCGATTTTTTTTGTTTGTTTGTTTCGGAGGGTCATGGGTAGTCTAAATTCGGATTTTCGGGATTCTAACCCTGTTGCGTTAGCCGCCATTTTGATTTGAAGGGTGATTTCGTTTTTATTAAATATCTCGATTATTTTCAACTTTAGAGTGAAAGTGGTAATGACCAAACTTGTAGAAAATTTAATTCTCTACAATTTTGGTCCTTATCTTTTTTCACCTAGGATCGATATTTTGGGACTTAGACTCGAAAGTGGGGGTGAAATACTTTATTGCATTATCTCGATTATTTATTATCTCGATTATTAGTCTTTATACGTTTTGACGATGATCCAGCCAAATTAACGTCGGTGTCTTCTCCTGTTGGTTCTTCGCTAACATCTTGATTGTCGTTTCCAAGTTCAGGTGAGTTGGTGTTGAATGTTGGTTCAGGCAGATCGTCCAAAGTATCTTCATTGCATTCATCGATATCATCCTCATCGAACAGCTCCCGAACGTCCGTTACGTTCTCGCACGTTTCTCCGCTACAGTTGTGGCATAAAACAGAACATTTAAGGCCTGCTTTACGACATCCGCACATTTTACCGCAGTTCGTTTTGCATTTACACGATATTAATTTGAGCAACGATTCCGGCGCCGGGTCGGCAGTGGTAGAGATGGGCTCCAGCCCGCGATTGGTTTTCATCCAGCCCCACTCCGTAGCATCCATTTTATATTGAAGCCATATTTGCACCTGCAGGTACGTCCTGTACGTATGTTGTTCTGCCGCTGTTGAGGTAGGTGGAAGTGTCGCAAGGTTGAATTTACTTTTCGTCACAGATTTTGTGAAGCTCTTGAATCGGAGTGTGTTTAAGGATTTGACATCTTGACCGCCTCCAAACAAAGCGATTAAGAAACGTTCTCCGGCATGAGTCAGGCAATGCTTGTTTACATTTTGTTCTCGGAACAGGTCTACAACTTTTTCCAAATCCGAATTTTTTTGAAGTGTATTGATGAATCTCGTTTTGCCTACGTTGAATATGGAGGACGTGGTATCGCATCCACTGAAGGCATGCAGAAATAAAATGTGCCTCGCTATAGCCTCTCCATATTTAAAACTTGCCGGTGAGTACAGTAGTTCAGGAGTCCGTCCTCTGCTGGGTTTTTTGAAGAATACGTTCGTCAGATGATATCCTAAGCCAGTCAGTAGCACGAGAAGGTCGATGTCCTCGCCGATGATCGTTACTTCGTCGTAATTGGGAGCTTCCTGGATTGCCGTTCCTACGATGAATGGATCCGCGTCTGCCGGTGCCTGCTGAACTGTGACATCAGAATCTTGCAAAACTTTTTGAAGAAGATCAATAAGCCTAGCCTTGTTCCTGTCATTTCCTAAAAATTTTTCCTGGGTTGTAGAAGGCAAGGAAGTCGCGTTCACAACGATCTCAGGCGAACGGTGCATGGCTGCACGTCTTCTTCGCTCCCAACCTTTCGGAATAGCCGTTTCAGAATCTTCAGGGTATCCATCAAATACAACTATGACGTCCTTCCCAAAGTGTCTTTTCACGTATGACACGTAATTATTACAGATGATTTCGAACGTCGCGTTCGTGCGGGGCCAGACAACTTTGTGTAACAAAAATCCTCCGTCAACAATATCAAGACGTCTTTCTCCTAGGACTGCAGAACGTTGCAGAGGCTCAAAGCAGCTGTAAAGCGTAGACTTCGCACCCTTTCGCATCCCCTCCTCGTTGAATAAAGAAAGGGGGTACGGTGAAAGTTCATAAGCGAAACAATCGTGCAGGTCTCCGTCCGATTGCTTGGAAATACTAATTCGCTGGAAAAGTAGGAGAGGATTTATGGGGACAGGCGTTTTGTCAATTGTTATGCTGCTGGAAACTGTAGCTAAGGGTAAAACTTTGTCCTTCCGTTTAAATTTTACCGAATCGTAATTTGAACCGACCATATTGCGTAACATTTTTGCACCAATTTCTGAAGCAAGATGACAATTAATGTTTTCAGTGCCGACAATTCCAGTGCTGATAGACATTAGTTGAGAATCCACAGGGAAAGGATTGTGCGCATCAAACCAGTGATCCAATTTCTCCATATCTGAATTGTCTCTGGAGACACGAGTCGGTCTGAAATCAACGTGTTGTTCGGTTGTTCCGCTGTGGATATCGCAAAAATCTTCAACTTGTTGGCAAATGTTCTGCAAGTGTACCGAACCCATAGTCCATCTCGCTGCCACGCTCTCATCTGCTCCCCGTTTAAAGATCCCTCCATTAATTTTTTATTCCCGATTCAGAGTTTGCTCAATAGTCTGGTCGGACATGATGCCTGACCAAAATTTGTTGGTGCGCCTTATAGTGAAATAACCCTGCGTTGTAAATTTTTCAAATTCATATGCCGGCATTTTGTCACGTAAACCTTGCATACCTTGAAGGTATAAGTGAGCGCTCTTCGCGTATAGAAAGTGACCGCTAGCGTGGAAGAAGGGCAGCATTCTTTGAATTGTGTCGAGATGGAGATCCCAGTTACCGGAACGTTCAGCCTCGATGAAATGTTTGACCAATGTGAACATTTTAAAGTACTGCGTCCACAGTTTAGCAGTGGGTCCATTACTTTCGGCTTGGTTGAGTGCCGCGGCGAATTTCTCGAAAACTGTTGTAATCAAATCGTTTTCCCTGGCTGTGAGAACGACAGTCCGATCTAATTCCATCAAAAGATCATCAATCTCATTACGTTCGCTATCGTCAAACTCGATCGTCTCCATGATGCGCTTTGCTAAGGATGCATGCACAAGGAAATGAGCACGAAGTGCTCTTGAGTACGCGTGACCCAAAAGAATCTTTTCAACGCTATTTTCAGCGTAAATGATTTTCAAAGCATCCTCGAGTCCGCTGCCACTCATTATATGGCCGATGGCGCCCAAAAATGACATTATAAGGTGAAATCCCCCGAGGCGAACGATAATGGAACCAATTTCAGACGAAGGATCGGCGCAAGAAACAATGTCGAGCGCTTTCCAAAACAGCGGCTGGTCGAATGTAACGATACAGGATTTGCAGTTGGAAGCCTTCATCCTGGTAAGAGCAGAGATGAGCGTTGTGTATATCGTATCGTAATCGGAAGGTGAAGCGTTAATGAATGGGAGAAACATGATTTTCGACCTGACAAAGTTATTGTTGGCAGTGGCTTCTTCCATGAACCCATTCCACCCCGGTATACCAGGTATGCAGGCCCACTTTCCGTACAGCCACATGAAATCGCCAATGGTTGGCAAACATTTTTCCGAAATACTTCGTATGTTCGCAATATCAGAAACTTTCACTTTCCGGAGACCAGCCGATTTTTCTTTCCCGTAGTAAAGAATTTCTACATGCCCCATTTGTGCAACGGCCGCGGCAGATTTTCTTTCCGAGTCCCGATTCATTACTGTGTCCGGTTCTATAGCGTAGAATGGCGTTACGCATTGAATTCCTCCCATATAGTGAAAAGTGTCATGTCCGTCTAGTGTATTGATGTTGAAATCCGCATTATCGAAAACAAACTGTGTAAACGCCGTTTCTTTAACTAGACGCTGTGGTCGCGTTATGGAAGCAGCTTCGTACATTGAAATTTCTTCATACGTGGAACAAAATCCTAATGATGAAAGAACCCTGATCAAATTTTTGGACCCAAATTTCTTGTACAACAAAGCACCAACCCCTATTTGTAACGAGGACATGAAAGATCGAGGACGAACTGCAGATATAATTGCATGCGCGATAGAAGTACATTTCCTTTTCCAAGGCTGAAGCGAACGCCTTTTTGATTTTAAAATAATTTCAGAAAGAAGAACGTCGAGAGAAGTGGGTATAGCTTCTTTAACGTTTTCCAAGAAATTATCGGAGGGGGGGTAGGTCTTCATATCGTATGGTCTCGACCGTATATCTTCTACAATAATGGCGGCCGCTTCGCGAATTACTCTCAGTTTTTCTTCCTCCGGATTTGAATTCTTTGCCTCGTACCAGCCTTGAGAAAGTAATTTGTGACCAGTATTACGGAAACAGATAATCGAATCGACTCCTTTTGCTTCAAAAATTAAAATTTCATAGTCGTACTGTCGTTGTAAACGTTTCTTTATAGTTCTTGCGTCAGGAATAAAATCTCCTTTGATTGTTTCCTGTAATTGTTTCAATGAAAATTGACATTCGTCGGAATTCTCTTGAATGTAATTGTAAATATACTCCATGGCACGGTCTACTTCGTCAGAGACTGGTCTACCTGGTTGATCTTTCACGCCAACCGGAACATATAAACGTTTGCCACAAACGGTGTGATATCGCGCTTCAACAGTCGTTAAATCGGGAATATTTTGAATGCGCGCTATTACCTCCCGCGCAAAATCGTCGGTGCGATGGTTAAGATGTTTGAAAATTGTATCCCGAAGCGAATTTTTTATAACTGACGTAACGCGTCGTCGCATTTTCATGGGGAGCTTTGTTTCCACTGACGAATCCGCGAATTTTTCCGTGCAAAAGAGGCAACAGTTTTTGAAATCAAATATTGGTGGTACTTGCGGTTCAACCGTTGTTGACGATGACGACGCTCGAGACGTTTCATGGCTATGCCGACGTTTTGTCCCCGATCTCTTATCTGCGTAATTTTTGTAGCAAGCCGGGTGCATGGTAACGCTGTCTACGGTTCGTAGCATTCGCTCGTGTTCTTCATCGCCTCGGGCAATGCTTGCCGACAAAAGTGTCTCAACACCACGTTTTTTCACACATAATTCATATCCTTCTTTGGTACGCTCTCCGCACACGAAACAGTTCGTCATTTTGATGAAACGCGTCTACTCCGTTTAGCATCAATTGACTGACGTAAAAAAAAAACGACAATCGCTGAGCCACGCCCGGGCTCGTTTTTTTTGTTTTTTTCAACAAATCCTTTTGACCACCAGTGATAAAAATTAAAAAAATGAACACACTTCACTCGATCGTACTGGCAAATTCTATTTATTATTAAGTGCACATCACAACGTTTCGACCTTAGTTTTAGGTCCTTATCAAGTGATCTATAAATCATAAGAAAAAGAACGAAGAACAATTAACATCACAAATAGTAGTAACGAATGATTAAGATAAAATATTGAAAAATAGATATGTACTTGCGAAATATAATTATACTTTATAGATGTCAAAGGATAGAAAATTTATTGTGTCAGATAGACAAACACGTCAGATACATTAGACGAACTGAGAGGACTAAACAACCTTTATTATTAAGTCGTATATGTTATTTAAATTGTCTGTGTCCTTTTGTAAATTTAAAGTGTTGTTGTTTTTCTTGATGTAGAACATTTCAGCAATCTCTCTTTTTCTAACATGTTTTTCAATATGTAAAATCTTGGGATTAGCCCAGTCGAAATCATGGTTAAATTCAATTTTGATTTCGACTGGGCTAATCCCAAGATTTTACATAATGAAAAACATGTTAGAAAAAGAGAGATTGCTGAAATGTTCTACATCAAGAAAAACAACAACACTTTAAATTTACAAAAGAACACAGACAATTTAAATAACATATACGACTTAATAATAAAGGTTGTTTAGTCCTCTCAGTTCGTCTAATGTATCTGACGTGTTTGTCTATCTGACACAATGAATTTTCTATCCTTTGACATCTATAAAGTATAATTATATTTCGCAAGTACATATCTATTTTTCAATATTTTATCCTAATCATTCGTTACTACTATTTGTAATGTTAATTGTTCTTCGTTCTTTTTCTTATGATTTATAGATCACTTGATAAAAACCTAAAACTAAGGTCGAAACGTTGTGATGTGCACTTAATAATAAATAGAATTTGCCAGTACGGTCGAGTGAAGTGTGTTCATTTTTTTAAATAATCCTTTTTTTTGTCGTTTTTTTAACAAATCTTTTCGTGTGTTCCCTACAAGTTTGGCCATAATTTTTTATACGCTGAAGTTGAAAATAAACGAGATAATGCAATAAAGTATTTCACCCCCACTTTCGAGTCTAAGTCCCAAAATATCGATCCTAGGTGAAAAAAGATAAGGGCCAAAATTGTAGAGAATTAAATTTTCTACAAGTTTGGTTATTACCACTTTCACTCTAAAGTTGAAAATAATCGAGATATTTAATAAAAACGAAATCACCCTTCAAATCAAAATGGCGGCTAACGCAACAGGGTTAGAATCCCGAAAATCCGAATTTAGACTACCCATGACCCTCCGAAACAAACAAACAAAAAAAATCGCGTCCAGGAATTAATGCAATTTCAGCGCTTTTTTCTGTACATCTCGACTGGACTAGTACGTTAGCGCCTTCCGAATGCATGCGATAAAAGTGTATTATTCGGACTTACAGTACTACGGCTCGCATCGTTACGCTTTGCGCTGGCTGCTGCTGACGCTGCGGTTCCTCGCTCGTTGGCGGGTACGGCTGGCGGCCCGGCGTTATCAGTTGATACGGCGGGTCGTCGCTCGCTGCTGGTGCGTTGTCCGTGCTGTTGTCGTAGGTCGGGGTGCCTACTCGGGTGTCTGCTGCTTGGCCGTGATTCTCTCCTGCTCTGCTTTCCCGTGTTATCCGTTGTCCTTGTCCGTCAGCTGTTACACTGGCGTGCCTGATTAACCACCTTGGTTTTGTTGCAGGTCTTAGGAGCCACGAGTCCGGTGACGATCCTTCGGCAGATCCCATCGCTGCCACCAATTTTGTTGTGCCTCGCGGTGCGAGCGCATGAAAATTCGGGATCGTTGCCGAATGAGGAGCTGGGGCCCCGGAATCGTCAGGGTCTCGGGGTCAAATAACTTAATTCTTGTACACTTTTCAACTCTTTATTTTAATTAAACGAGTTTACTTGATACACTGGCGCGTGTTTATTTGATACACCTTTCTGCGCTAGGTTATAAAGTATCGTTCGCGGCTCACGGCGCGTTAAATTATGTTTCGTCGATCTCTCGCGACTTTGGCGCGTTAAACGATTCCCGTATTAGCGATAATTTAATTGATCTGGTATTACTCAGATTTGATATACGACTGCCCGGCGCGCATCCGCGGCGGGCCTTTTATCTCTTCTTTATTTCCGGGATTTTCGGGGGCGCGACCAAAGTCCAAGTGCAAGCGAAGCAGGTTTAAAGTTGAACCTCTTCGCTTGCACTTTCGCAAGTTTTTTGGGCGATCGCGCGTGAGTTGCTGTGCGAGCATTCCGCGCGGTCAATGCCCTTCTATTTCGACATTTCATATTGAAAATGTGGTTATAGCTTCCGGGCTATAACATACTCATGTATCAGTATAAGAAGAAAGGCAAGTGAGAGCCGGGCGCAAGAACTTAAGAGCTAAGACTTCGGTTGTAATCTTCTTTATTTAAATTTGAACGTTTCGGTCTTTTCTTTGGACCATCTTCAACATTGTGTTTACAGAATGGTGTACAAAATAATACTGCTTAAGTTCTTGCGCCCGGCTCTCACTTGCCTTTTCTCTTATCCTGATACATGATGTAGTAATGTAAAATTAATATTATATCTAATAATTATTTTTCTTTTATCTCTTAGCAAAAACAAAACCAAAATGCGAAGATTGGCGAGGAAATATGGAATTATTTCTTTTCTTACAGCACAGAAAGGATTGCAAAAACACAACACACAAATTTTAAGAGCCATGGTTTTTGCAATTTTTCTTCAATCCTATATCAAGAGACGCGGTAGCGTCTCGCTAACAATAAGTATATCTTTCGTCTCTTTTCAATATTTTACTAACAGACGCTACTGCGTATCATTTACCGGAACGAGGACTGTTAAGAAATACACCGATTAGAATGTTGAAGTTAAGTTAGCATCACTAAATCTTTGATTTTCGATTCAGAATATTTCGAAAGGTCGAACAACATTTAATGTTAAAATTCGCAGTCAACGCTTATTCGATCAAAAGGTCTAACTTGAAAAATGTTTGCGAACCGCTGTCAAAAGGTGTTTGCGCCGCGCGCTCCGGAATTCCGTTTTTTGTCTCTTTCGACATGATGTCACCCAGTATTTTCGAGGTTTCTTAGCAACCCTCGTGAACTCTTCTGATTGGCAAGCATCGATCGTTTGATCGCAGGCTCCTTCTTTCGTTTACCGCGATTTTGGACGATCGCGGCGAGGGCGTACGTATGAGCCTCAGTGCGAGAAAAGATTCGATCGAGCGAGCATCTAAGCATTTTTCGCAAGCGTATCGAGCGCATAGCGCGAGTGTACCGAGCGTCCAGTGACTGGTCCGAAGTTTCTTTTAATAAACGTTATTTGTTTCTTCTAATCTGCTCTGAGTTAATACATCCCGCTTGACACTCCTCATCCAGCTAATAAAAAATAGAAAAACCAGTGTCCGCGCTGAAAATAGAAGGCACGCGGACAAGGACGTTTTTACGAAAATAATTAAATATGAATTGAAATATCTCGTAAATCGAACCCTTTTTTCCAAAAAATGAACATATCAATCGAGAACATGGATTTTCCCGAATGTAATGTTATCATAATGACACTGGTAGATACATTGGATGTAAAGATTTTAATATTCATTATGCATTTTTCTGCCGAAAATGTGTCATTCAGATACGTCGTCGGACTTGTCCAGGTTCACAGATACACAGATGGCGCCACTGTCGCAAACCGCTATCTTTTTCCAGGTTCACTGATACACAGCAAGATGGCGCCACTGTCGCAAGACCTGTGGCGTCTCTGTTACCGACTCAAGACTGTATCGATTCAAGTTACCGACTCAAGACTGCATATATATATGTATATTAATTTAAAAAATAAATTTTTTTATCTAAGAAAAATGTAATAAATTTTTTAAAAATATTAATTACAAATATTTAAACATATATTTTAAATATATATATATATATATATATATATTAATTTAAAAAATCTACCGTCTCTTCCTTCACTCTCCCTCTTAAACGTTATAACTTCGTCCGTTAATATCTCATTTCTTGTAAACTTTTACGCCTTTGACCCCTTCTTTGTTGTGCCGATTACATTTATTATTACATTTTCTATTTCATTCGATCTATCATTGATGACATTTAACGTGATTTATTCTGAAACCAGCAAATTATGTATATAGTCATTTATGAAATGACTAACGTTAAGAAATAAAAACTGGTATCACCCTTAAGGGGTGATTTTGATAAATTCACACTCACGTACTACCAAGAGATAATTTTTTTAAAAATGTGTGTGTGTATTTCTGTGTGTATGTGCAATTCGTATAATTAAACCTTTAATTACAAAAATTTAAATATTTTTAAAAATCAAAAAATTATATATATTTATTTATTAATATTTATTAATCTATATATATTTACATATTTACAGCCTGTACGCAGTCAAAGTTGAAGATTTTCTGTAGCCACCACTGCAGGCTGTGGTGGTTGCTTGGTCAAAGCAGCGGCCAGTTGCCGCTGTAACTCCTGTAATTCTTTCTTTAATAAATTGTTTTTTGAAATAAGTATAATAATCAATTTATCTCTTTATAAACTATCCATGATCTATTTAATAAATTAATAATAAAATTTTAAATACTTTACGCACACACTATTAATTATTTGGCGTTGTATTTTTAAACTCCATATGAATTATTTAAAAAATTTTTAATATCTATATATATAGATAGCGTTACAAAATTAGATCTTATCGGTAATATTTTTTATATTTTTTGACTTATATATATATAGATAAATACACATATACATATAGAATATACACATATATAATCTGACATTTATATATAGATACTAAAATATAAATTTGATATAAACATCTATATAATATTTTATATGTATATATTCTGAAACACTTTTTTAAATCAAATTTTTTTATAGATAAATACACATATACATATAGAATATACACATATATAATCTGAAATTTATATATAGATACTAAAATATAAATTTGATATAAACATGATATAATATTTTATATGTATATATTCTGAAACACTTTGTTAAATCAATTTTTTTTATGCTTCTTATTCTTCTTTTTATCATCATCCTCTTTACGTTTTCTATTTTCTATCTTTTGTTCCTCTTTAAATTCTTCCGTCTTATATCCTTCCTTCTTATATGCTTCTTCTTTTTCAAATTCTTCTAATGCATTTAATAATAAATAGTCAAGCCCATCTTTAAGTACTGCAATTTTTTAATAATATTTTAGATTATAATTATTAAGAATTTAGTACAATTAAATTAAATAAAATTATTTTTTAGAAATTAATTAATTAATTATTTTTTAATATTTACCATTTATAAGTTTCTCAGTTTCTCTATCTATTTCGCTCTGTTCAGTTATTTCATCAATCGTAATATTTTGTATTTCATCTCTATTATTTTCATTCATTACATTCTCACTTTCATTCGATTTATTTAAATTTTCAGCCATAATAATATTTTCTTTTTTAATCATTCTATTTATTTCACGAATGACATTTAACATGTGAAATCAGCAACTTATTTATATAGTCATTTATTAAATGACTCACGTCAAAAAATATAAACTATAGATTACCCATAAGGTGTAATTTTTTAATGTATGTATATATTTTTTATGTATGTATAAAAAAATTTTATTTTTCAATGTTTTGGAACATTCTAAACACATTGTTGTAGAAATCTTTAAAAAAATCTAAGTACCATCCGTCTGTCTGTATGTCTGTATGACCGCGAACTACTTCCACATTTATGGACTGATTTTCTCTAAAAAATGAGAAAGAGAAATAATGATATTAAGAAAGAGAGAGAGAGAGAGAGAGAGAGAGAGAGAGAGAGAGAAAGAGAGAGAGAAAGAGAAAGAAACTCATTTGAAAAGAAATCTGGAATAAAAAATTTTCACGAAAGGTGTTTTATGATAAATTTCTGTGGTTAATCTAACTTCCGTAAATTTAAAGATATCTTGATAAATGTGGATAAACACATACAATTTAAAAAAAAAATTTTTATTTTTCAATGTTTTGTAACATTCTAAGCATATTGTTGTAGAAATCAGTTAAAAAAATTTTTTATGAAAACTAAGCTACATCTATATTAAAAAATTTTTTTTTTATTTTAAAAAACCCACATATCAGTCATCTCCGAAGAATCTGAAACAATTTGGTACCAATTTCGAAGGAAGCGATGCAAATTTTTCGGCAATTTCAGTTTTATTTCGATTTACCCAATTTTTTGGTACCAATTTCGAGGAAATCGGTCAATAAATGTGTGAGTGCGTGGGTGGGTGGGTGGGTGGGTGGAGGTGTAAAACTTCATTACGATGTTTTTGAACATTCTGAACCCATTATGACCCATTAGCATAGAAATCTAAAAAAATTTTTTTCGCGAAACAGCCTCCTCTATAAGGAAGAAAAAAAATATTTTTAAAAACCACATATTACGATGTTTTGGAACATTCTAAACACATTGGCGTAGAAATGGCGTAGAAATTTGAAAAAAAATTTTTTAGCGAAAACATACCCTCCTCTATGAGAAAAAAAAATTTTTTTAAAAATGAAATAAACTATACAGCAGCCACCCCCGAAAAATTTGCAAAATATTGGTACCAATTTCGAAAAAATCGGTCAATAAATGTGTGAGTGCGTGGGTGAGTGCGTGGGTGAGGGTATAAAACTAAAATGACACACATAGTAACCATCCCCGAAAAATTTGCAAAATTTTGATACCAATTTCGAAAGAATAGTAGATCCATAAATCTGAAAGTAGGTTAATAAATATGTGATAGCGTGGGTGGGTGCGTGGGTGGTTGGTTGAAGTTGTAAAACCTAAAAAAACCACATAATAGCCATCCCCGAAAAATTTTCAAAATTTTGATACCAATTTCGTCGAAAACGGTCCATAAATGTATGAGTGCGTGGGTGGATGCGTGGGTGGGTACGTGGGTTGGTGGGTAGAGGTGTAAAACTTAAAAAAATCACATAATAGCCATCCCCGAAAAATTTGCAAAATTCTGGTACCAATTTCGAGAAAATCGGTCCATAAATGCGTGAGTGCGTGGGTGGGTGCGTGGGGTGTAAAAAACTTAAAAAAATCACCATCGTCTCCATCCTCGAAAAATTTGCAAAATTTTGATACCAATTTCGAGAAAATCGGTCAATAAATGCGTGTTTGCGTGGGTGGGTGCGTGGGTAAGGGTGCAAAGCTAAAAAAAACCACACAGCAGCCACTCCCGGAAAGTTTGCGAAATTTTGGTACCTGTTTCGTGAAGATCGGTCCACAAATGCGGAAGGAGTTCGCGGTCATACAGACAAACAGACAGACAGACAGACAGACGGTACTTATATATATAGATATATATATATATTGATTTATTTTATATTACTAATTTCACTAATTATATTATTGATTTAATAATTCATGGTAACAATATTTATTCATTTGTATAAACTTTTATTCTTTTGTTCTCTGTATCTCTTACTGATTACACGTTATTATAATTCATTAAATATTTGTAATAAAATACAAAGTCTAGTTATTTCACACGAGTTTCTCCACATTGGTGACCCCGACGTGATAACATAAAGTGCGGGAAATTCAATTTAACGAACTGAGAATTCTTCAAGAAGCCCCAGTTTTTTGTGCTGTTGTGAACATTTTGTTCTCCGGCCTTGTGGATTTCCATTCACACGGCAGGATCTTCTAGTCATCTTGGTAGCTGAGATATAATTCAACGAGATCTTCTAGACTTTGACGTGGAAAACATCGTCAAATTTTGAAGATGCCTATCGACGGATCACCATCTATAACACCAAGAGCATCAACATCAGTTCCGGAAGAACAGCAGAGTCAACATAATAATAATACAGAGAGATCTTTTCAACATACCAGCAACGGGCCGTTTAATTCAGGTGAGTCAGGCCAAATTAATGCCAATGAATTTCGTCTTCTTAAGCTTCCGACTTTCTGGCATAAACATCCAAAGCTTTGGTTTGCACAGCTTGAAAGCGAATTTTTGGTTTTTCGAATTCGTTCGGATGATGTTAAATATAGTACCGTTATCAGACATCTTGACAAACAAGCTCTTGTAATGGTTGCGGAAATTATTGAGAGACCACCTGAAAGAGATAAATCTCCTAAAAGAATCTCCTAATTAATCGTTTTACCGATTCCGATGAAAAACGGCTACGTCAGTTATTAGCTGGTATTAAATTAAACGATAAAAAACCATCCGATTTATTAAGAGAACTAAAAAAATTAGCTAAAGGAACTATTTCCGATAATGTATTACATTCAATTTGGCTTCAAAGATTACCTTTCCGCGTACAAGCAACTTTGGCGGTTGTAGAAGACAGTCCTTTGGTTAAATTAGCCGAATTAGCTGATAAGATTATTGATCGAGAGTCTGGTCTTCAAGTTGCTACAGTAACACCTTCAACTGAGTCTAATAATGCTAAATCTTGTGATCTGACCGATCTTGAACGTCGAATTTCAGCCTTAGAAGTTAAACGCTCTCGAAATAGGTCAAAATCTAGATTTGATGAAAAAAGAAGATTTAGATCGATTTCAAGAAATAAAAAATTTGATAAAATAGATGAAAAGATTTGTTTCTATCATAGAAAATTTAGTGATAAAGCTTTAAAATGTACGATACCTTGTGCCATGTCTAAATCTCTCACAGATAAGCAGGAAAACTGAATATTCCGTTGAGGGTGGAGACGGCTGTCAACGGTTTAACCAACAATCGTCTCATCATCACTGATAAGTATTCAGGCCTTAGTGTTTTAATTGATACAGGAGCAGACATATCCCTGGTTCCAAAAAGGTCAGTATCAAATGCTCAATCTTCTTCTTTGAAATTCTTCGCTGCTAATGGTACCAAGATTGATACCTATGGATCAAAAACCTTAGCATTAAATCTTGGTTTACGCAGAGTGTTTAAATGGAAATTTTGTATTGCAAGCATTCAACGACCTATTTTAGGAGCAGATTTTTTAAGTCATTTTGGATTACTTGTAGATATGAAACGTAAACGATTGTTTGATACTAAAACGTAAACGATTGCTTGATACTGTTACTGGTTTAACTCATAAAAGAAGACTATCAAAAATTAATCATTTAACAGTCTGTACAACTTCACAAGACTCACCGTTTCATAAAATCCTTATTGAGTTCCCAGAATTAACTCGTTTTGCTCCAATTTATAATAATAAAATACACCAGATAGAACATTACATCGTCACCAAAGGCCCTCCTATTGCTTCTACTCCACGAAGATTATCTCCTGAGAAATTGAAGTTCGCAAGAGAAGAATTTAATTCCATGATCGAACAAGGAATTTGTCGACCATCGAGTAGTTCATGGGCAGCTCCACTTCATATGGTTCCTAAAAACGGATCTAATTCTTGGCGACTTTGTGGAGATTATCGTGCTTTGAATGCAGCCACTATACCAGACCGATATCCTCTTCCACATATTCAAGATTTCACTGCAGGATTACATTGTAAGAGTATATTTTCAAAAATAGATTTAGTAAAGGCTTATTATCAAGTTCCTGTTGCTAAGGAAGACATACCTAAAACTGCGGTAACTACTCCTTTTGGATTATTTGAGTTTCTGGTAATGCCTTTTGGTCTTCGTAACGCTGCTCAGCCTTTCAACGCTTAATGAATACTATCCTTTCTGGCCTTGACTTTTGCTTTTGTTATCTGGATATTTTGATTGCCTCATCCAATGAAGATGAACATATCAAACATCTGCATGCTGTATTTATGCGTCTGAAACAATTTGGCATGACGATTAATATTTCTAAATGTTTTTTTTGGCAAAGGAGAAATTCCTTTCCTTGGATATCTTGTTTCGAAACAAGGAATTAAACCTACTTTTAAAAAAATTAAAGCTATAATTGATTACAAGAAACCAAAGACAATTCACTAATTAAGAAGATTTTTAGGAATCATAAAGAATGACTGCAAAATCAGTGGTTTTTTCGCCTATTTTTGATCCCGCGATATTGGAACTGAATTGTGTGTCAAATGATACCTTATGACAAGACATCAATCACAAAAAATTTGTAAGTTGAGGTGAGAATTGATTCCAGAGATATGGGAGTTCAAAATAGTCAAAATTCATTAACTCGTCAGCCCGTACGCTTTAAAGCGCGAATTTTTCTTTTAGTCCGATAATTTAAAACTTCGTACCCGGGGGTTTTGCTAGCTGCTGACAATGAATTTGAAGTCAGATATTTAAAATTCATAATGGCCGATTTAATATGGCGGACCATGTATTTAAAAAATGTTTTAATTTCTTTTTCTTGTTAAGTAAATCGATCTACAAGTATGTGTGAAAACACATACTAAGATTTAGTTTCCTTGATTTTGTTCCTTAGAAATGGTTATGGATATATTACATATATCAGGATTAGATACATGTATCCCATGATATTGGCCATATCCAAGGAACCACACAATTGTCATAACGTGACTGCAACAGCCGACAGTTCGAGCACCACTTTCACATGTACAATAATATTCTGTAACTAAATCTCGTCCTGTTTTAGTTTTATCTATGAGTACAAAAATGTAGAGTGAGTCCCGATTGCGCACATTACGGATCGGACACAGCGATATTTCCCGATCGGACACAGTCCCGATCGGACACAGTCCCGATCGGACACATTCCCGATCGGACACAGTCCCGATCGGACACAGTCCCGATCGGACACAGTCCCGATCGGACACATTCTCGATCGGACACATACAGTTGCTTTCGGACACAGGCCCGAGCGGACACAGGTCCGATCGGACACAGGTGCGCGCGCGCGCGCACACACACACACACACACACACACACGGAGGGGTGCAAGGGGGGCCTTCGGCCCCCCTCCCGCACCCGGGCCTGTGTCCGATCGGGACTGTGTCCGAATGCAACTGTATGTGTCCGATCGAGAATGTGTCCGATCGGGACTGTGTCCGATCAAGACTGTGTCCGATCGGGACTGTGTCCGATCGGGACTGTGTCCGATCGGGACTGTGTCCGATCGGGAATGTGTCCGATAGGGACTGTGTCCGATTGGGAATGTGTCCGATCGGGACTGTGTCCGATCGGGAT
This sequence comes from Lasius platythorax, assembly GCA_963971435.1. Lineage (NCBI taxonomy): Eukaryota > Metazoa > Arthropoda > Insecta > Hymenoptera > Formicidae > Lasius > Lasius platythorax. The sequence continues at coordinate 3,367,537 of OZ020547.1, read as the reverse complement.
TGTGTCTGATCGGGACTGTGTCCAATCGGGAAATATCGCTGTGTCCGATCCGTAATGTGCGCAATCGGGACAATCCCAAAATGTAATGGTGTTTTCCACTACGGTATCGAGATTTCATGTATGCTTTGACTAGCAAGGGATTCTCAACTGAAATCCCATACCTTGCATAGACTAAGGCTGCAGTCAGTTGGATGTCTAGGGTTTGGTTCAAACTTCCGCACTAGAAAAATCCCCTCTTTTTGATGTTCTGCATAATACGAGATCGCATTTCTTATTTGGTATGGACCGAGGCTGAGGTAATATAAATCATCCATTGTGAGCTGAGGGAATTTAAGTTGTCGATTATTTTCCTCATTATCAATTGCTCTATATTCAAGCTCAAGGTATGGTGATTTGACTTGAGAAAGATTGAATTCCTGAGCAACGACTTTCAAACGATTTGGAACGTTTACTCGAGATTTCATTATATGCGCAATGTCTTCATGACTTTGGTCACTTAGAATTGGTTTGTGGAACAAGTTTAGAAGAGCAAAAGCAATCAGAAGAGATTCATAATCGTCCGCCAAAGTAGCATTATGAGCTGGCACAGAAATGATTTTGAATTTCTTTTTAAGTCGACCAAAAACTTGTTCGATTACCCAGCGACATTTGGTGACAAATCTTGAGGTATTTGCTTCAATGGTATCAAGTTGACCGAGCCCGGGACAGTAAACATGTAATTTCTTATTGGTAGTTAAGAAATTCACAACATCACGAAAACCTCTGTCGAGTAAAACGATGTCGTTTTCATGAATGATGCTCATTTTATCTGAATATCTGCTAAAACAATCTTTTAATATAGTTGCATCATTGTGATTTGCGTCAAATGGTCCAAGAACAAAAAGTATCCAACCGTCAGGTGAACAGCCCACCATAGGTTTGACAAGTGGCATTTTTTTCTGCTCACTCCACAGTTGCTTTTGTCCCGCATAATTCTTTGATTTTTGTGCAAGACGGTAGGTGGCATCAAATATACTACACGCTTTATCATCGGGAATATCAAATAGTGTTTTTGCCATTGGAGTATTATGAGCGATCAATACTGAGCGATCGTTGTAATTAATGAATTTCGGAACTAAATTGTTATGAAGATCCTTTCTTGCTAAATTCATGTGATTGGCAATCGTTCGCTCGCAAACTTCAAATAAAAAAGCTAGTTGGGTATTAGAAAGGGCAGTACGTAACTTGCATAGGAAAACAGCAGCATGCTTTGGCTCACAAGTTTTAGTGAAACTACAGATTTGATGGAATTCTTCTTTATCGTAAGAAAACCATGTTTTAAATGTCTCATCATCAATAGAATCAATTTTGTCAATATTGAATACAAGTTTGTCGTTATTTTTCAATTGTTGATAATATTCATACATGAGATCACTGACCATTTTCTGCTCTTCAGCACTTACTTCTTGTGAGACTTGCTTGACAAGTGGCCAATAGTTAGTAATGCCTACATGCTTACTACACATACGGGCATCGCGTTTAGCTAAGAATTTATAATTCATAAGTAGCTCATGACGAATCATGTTGGGAACTGAAATCAAGTTTTCAATATCTTAGCAGCCAAATGTACATCCTAGATGACAGTTGTTTTCTTTTTGATAAATAGATAAATCAGGTACATTTGGATCAGAGTGGGACATTGACAAGCATGGTTTTTTACTCAGTTTGTAACATTTGTGGCAGACTTTGCTTTTTGGTGGAATATTGCTTACTTCAACTAATTTTTGTTTTTTCGCGTTATAAGTTTGTCGCAAGTTGTTAATAACATGCAATAGATTTGGAATGTTGTCAACAAAGTAAAACTTTTCACCTTTCCTTCGTTTTTGCTCTTCGCAGCCTAAGCAAGTGGCTGAAGACATTATGTAATGGAGAACGTTAAAAATGTCACAAGATGGAATCAAAATTTAAGAAAACTGCGAAAGTAGTTCTGAAAAGAACTGATTAGAACAGTAATCCTGAAAAGGATCCTGATTCGGGAAGTAGTTCTCAAAAGAACTGATTTACCGCCAAGCACGATTTTCACCTGCTCGCGGCTAGCGGCTGGCAAGACAGCAGATTGTATGTCTGCGCTCTTCTACCGCCCGAGCGCTGCTAGCACATCCCCTCCATGTGCCAGCACATCCCCTCCACATGCTGGCATAAAAATTCGTGCTTTAAAGTATGGACTGACGCGTTAATGAATTTTAATTACTTTGACTTCCCATATCTCTGGAACCAATTCTCACCTCAACTTAAAAATTTTTTGTGATTGATATCTTGTCATAAGGTATCATTTGGCACACAATTCAGTTCCAATATCGCGGGACCAAAAATAGGCGATTTTTGCGGTCACTCTTTCTATCGTCGCTGTTTAAAGAATGCTGCGTCACATCAAGCGATTCTGACTGATTATTTGAAAGATAGTAAGAAGAAAGATAAGAGGTTAGTTGTATGGACACCTGAAGCTGAAGAGGTTTTCAAATTCTGCAAAGAAGAACTTTCAAGGATCACAACCTTAACTCATCCTGCTCCAACGGTTCCTCTTATATTAACTTGTGATGCTTCTGACTTAGCGGTAGGTGCTTCCCTGGAACAAATTATTGACAACGTTAATAAACCTATAGCATTTTTCTCTAAGAAATTGGATAACACTCAACGCAATTATAGTACGTATGATCGAGAACTTCTTAGTATTTATTTAGCTATCAAACATTTTAGATACCTTCTTGAAGGACGTCAAATACTTATACGTACTGATCATAAACCTTTAGTTTATGCTTTTAAGCAAAAATTAGATAAAGCTTCACCCAGACAGATTCGTCAATTGGATTTTGTTGCTCAATTCTCCACAGACATTCAACATATTGCTGGAAAAGATAATATTGTTGCAGATTTTCTTTCAAGAATAGAATCTATTTCTATGCCAGTTATTGTTTCTCTTAAGGATCTTCCGACTCACCAAAAAGAAGATGAAGAATTAAAATCTCTTGCTACAAATTCTCACAAATTGCAGAAGCTGATTCTTACTGGTTCTACTTCCCCAATTTTTTGTGATTGCTCCACTACCAATATACGTCCATATGTACCTCAGTTTTTACGAAGAAAAATATTTGACGTTGTTCATGGTCTGGCACATTCCAGTGGTCGCTCTACCTGTAAGTTAATACAACAAAAATTTGTTTGGCCAACAATGAAAAAAGATATCAAGGAATGGTCTAGAACTTGTTTACCTTGTCAGCGTGCCAAGATTCATAGACATACAAAGAATTTTCCTCAGAAAATTCCTATCCCAGATCAACGATTTCAACATGTTCATTTATATTTGATTGATCCTCTTCCAGTTTGCCATAATTTCAGATATTGCCTCACCATGATCGACAGATTTTCACGATGGCCAGAAGCAATTCCTTTGGTTGAAATTTCTGCGGAAACTGTTACAACAGCTTTCTACTCTTATTGGGTGACAAGATTTGGTGCTCCTCATATTGTCATTACGGATCAAGGCCCACAATTTGAAGCAGCGCTATTCAAAGCTCTCACCAACCTTATTGGTTGCGAGCGTATTAGGACTTCTGCATATTATCCGGCTTCTAATGGAATTCTAGAGAGATGGCATCGTACTCTAAAAAGCACAATTATGTGTCATTCTAATAAGAACTAAATAGAAATTTTACCTATGGTTTTGCTCGGATTACGTACCTGCTACAAAGAAGAGTTAAAGGCATCTCCAGCAGAAATGCTTTATGGAACTACTTTACGGATTCCAGGAGAATTCTTTATTGAAGATCTTCCAGTAGATTCAGAAATTTTTGTGGAAAAACATAGAGTTCACATGAGGAAAATCAAGTCTCAACCAACTGCACATCACAATAAAAAAACACCTTTCTATCACAAAAATTTATTCGATTGCACACACGTTTGGATTCGAGAAGATGCCGTTAAAAAATCCCTTCAACCACCTTATAATGGCCCTTTTCGTGTTGTTGATAGAATAAATAATAATCTTTTCACTCTCGATGTTTCAGGTAAACTTGTTAATGTCTCTACTAAACGGCTTAAACCTGTATTTTTGCCTAAAGAGATAGACACCGATCTTGTTATAACTACTTCTCCTTCGAATTCTTCTTCATCCACATCCACTTGCCATGAAACACTGAAAACCTACTCTGGCCCTAGGAAAAAAGTTCATTTCGCAACATAGGACGTCGCTGGGAGGGGAGTACTGTGGCGTCTCTGTTACCGACTCAAGACTGTATCGATTCAAGTTACCGACTCAAGACTGTATATACATGTATATATATATATTGATTTATTTTATATTACTAATTTCACTAATTATATTATTGATTTAATAATTCATGGTAATAATATTTATTCATTTGTATAAACTGTTATTTTTTCGTTTTCTGTATCTCTTACTGATTACACATTATTATAATTCATTAAATATTTGTAATAAAATACAAAGTCTAGTTATTTCACGCGAGTTTCTCCACAGACCCCATGTTTTTCTAGGTTCAAAACGCGCAGGATGTGTGCGTGCGCATTTGCATTCACATTTTGCTGTGCGTGCATGTGTGCGTGCGCACGTTCCGCTTTCTCTCTCTTTCTTTCTCTCTCTCTCTCTCTCTCTCTCTTTCTCTCTCTCTCTCTCTCTCTCTCTCTCTCTCTCTCTCTCTCTCTCGCTCTTTCACTCTCTACCACTCTCTCTCTCTCTCTCTTACGCTTTTTCTTTTTCTCCCGCTTCTCTCCGTCTCTCTCCCGCTTTTTTCCGTCTCCCTTCCGCCTTTTCTCTCTTTCCCGCTTTCTCTCTCTCACTCCCGCTTTCTCCCTCTCTCTCGCTTTCCCTCTCTCTCTTCCGCTTTTTTTCTCTCCCGCTTTCTTTCTCTCTCTCTCTCTCTCTCCCGCTTTCTCTCTCTTATTCTCTCTCACTCTTAGTACACATATTCCGCACCTATTCCACACCTATTCCGCATCCATTCCGCACCCACTCCGCATCCATTCCGCATCTATTCCGCATCAATTCCGCAACTTTTCCGCAACCATTCCGCACCTATTCCGCATATATTCTACATCTCCCCGCATCCATTCCGCACCCATTCCGCACCCATTCCGCACCTACTCCGCATTTATTCCGCATCTATTCCGCATCTATTCCGAATCTTTCCGAATACATTCCGCATCTATTTCGCATCTTTTCGCATTCATTCCGCATCCATTTCGCATCCGTTCTGCACCTATTCCGCACCTAATTCGCATACATTCCGCATCTATTTCGAAAGAATTCAGCATCCACTCTAAACCAATCTATTCCGCATCCATTCGGCATTTATTCCGCATCTCTCCGCATCCATTCCGCATCCATACCGCATCCGTTTTGAACCTAATCCGCACCTGACCCGCATACATTCCGCATCCATTCCACATCCATTCCGCATATATTCCGCACCAATTCTCTCTCTTACGCTCACTCTCTCTCTCTCTCTCGCTCTCTCTCCCGCTCTCTCCCGCTCTTTCCCGCTCTCTCTCTCTCTCTCTCTCTATCTCTATCTCTCTCTCCCTCCCTCTCGCTCACTCTTTCTCTCTCTCTCCGGCTCTCTCTTGCTCTTCCTCTCTACCGCTCTCTCTCTCTCCCTCCCACTCTCCCACTCTCTCTCTCTCTCTCTCTCTCCCTCCCTCTCTCTTTCTCTCCCGCTCTCTCTCTCTCTCCCGCTCTCTCTCTCTCTCTCTCCTGCTCTCTCTCTCTCTCTCCCTCTCTCTCTCTCTCTTTCCCCCTCTCTCTCTCTCTCTCTCTCTCTCTCTCCCTCTCTCTCTCGGTAGTTGATTTATACGTCTTTCTTATCGCTCTATCTTGTGTGCCGATTTTCTTCCGCCTTTTGCCCTTTGGGGCCTTTCTTTTTTAGTATCACAGTGTCAAGGGCTATTTTGCTTGACTTTTTGGCATTCGCCTGCTCCGACTTTGCTCTGGGCTGGTCAGGCTGGACATCCTCTCGGGTTTCCTTGGGATTTCTTGGTAATTGCCGTTGAATATTTCTCGGTATTTATATGACCTAGTCAGATTGTTTACCGGGAATCACGGTCGAGTTGCGGCTGGCGTAGGCGTTGAGGGGCAGGAGAGCGGTGGCGCAGGCAACGAGGGACACCAGGGATAATATGCGAAAAAGGTGAACAATAGTGAGAATAAATTTGGTTAATATTGGCGTCAATAAGTGTTAAACGAGCGGACATACTAGATCTAGCGTCAGTGGTTATCATTACACGGTAACCGTAGTCAGACGGGGGCAATTAATTCGGGGATTTATGGATGACAGGCAGGTGTTTTAGAAATGCAGGATGAATACTCCGAAGGAAATGAAATGTATGCAGTGTAAAAAAGAAATTAAATCAATTATACATAAATGTAAATTATGTATAAAATCTTTCCACCCGTCATGTGCTAAATTGCATAAGGTGATTAATGCAAAAGATCAGCTGGTCCCATGCAAAGGACAAATCGAGGTTATTACGATATCGACAGATAATAAGGAGGAAGATCAAGCAAAGAAATGCAGGAGAGGAGATGAGGAGGAGAGTGCAAGAGTAATAAAGCATGATAAACATAAAGATTTACTAAACAATAGAACGGAAATAATAAACAAGTTTAGCTCTGTTAGCGAAATTACAAAATCAATGGAGAAGGTAATGAGGGAAGAATTCAAACAGCTAAAACAACAATTAATAGTAGAAGTTATAGGAGAGGGAAGATAGCGGCTAAGGTGTGCAGACGTGTGGATAGTGTGTGAAGTTTATTTGGAAAAGGAGGAGTCGTTGGAGGAGTTTTGGAAGTGTGTGGAAAGAGGAGTCGGTGAGGATGGATAGCTCATGGAAATGGAGGAGGCGCTGGGGATACAGGAGGAGTGGAGTTTCGCGGGTGTGAAGGTTTTGGAAAATTGGAGCAAAAGTTCTGGAGTGGAGAGACGAGAGAGGGAGATGGTGGCGACGGGAAGAATGGCGGAGGAGAGAGGAATTACGAAGACGTGGAGTCGGTAAAGAAGGCTAAGGCAGAGGAGAGTCTTTACCGGCCGGCAGCAGGAGAGAGGCGGGAGATAGTAAGCGATGGCGACACGGGCGAGCCGGTGGGCCATGTGCGCGGAACACGTGCGCGGAACAACTATAACGCAGAAGTAAGGCGTAGAGATGTACGGAAGGTTAGTTTGCAGTGAACAGCATAGGAAAGGAAAGATGTGCTGGGACGAGAAAGTGCTTAGGGAGCTGAGAGGCATTAGGAGAGGAATGGAGGGCATAGAGAGAGAGCTGAGGCTGTTGAGAGTGAAAGGATTGAGAGTGACGGAGAGGGAGGAAGTGGAAAGTGACAGGTTGGAGAGCGAGGGAGAGGAGAAGAAGATGGAGGACGAGGCCGGGAGCGCGAGGGAAAAGAAATGTGGAATAGAGAGGAAGAGGAAATGTGCTATGAGAGAAGAGAGAGAGGAAAAGAGAGAAGATGAAGAGGGCAGAGATGTGAGGGAAATGAGGACGGAGGCGGCAGCGAGGAGTGAGAGAGAGGGAACGAGGACGGAGGCGGCAGCGGCGGCGTGTAGCGAGAGCGAGAGGAGGGGAGAAGACGGTACGAGAAAGGAAGTGGAGGCAGGGGGAAAAGAGAAAGTTGGTGGAAGTGAGGGGGGTAGAGAAAGGAAGGTGGAGGCGGGTGGCATGAGAGAATGGACAAGAGCTGAGGAGATAGCAGAGGAGCTGAGGCGGTGGAGTGAGAAAGGGCTGAGATTAGTGGAAAGAGAAGAGGAGGAAAGTGACAGGTTAGAGGGCGAGGAGGAAGAGGAGACGACAGAGGGTGAGGGCGAAGATGCTGAGGAGGAGAAAGAAGAGAAGGGAAATAAGAAGAAAAAGAGAAAAGACGCTACGAGAAAAGAAAAGGAGGCAGGGGGTAAAGGAAGGGCGGTTGGAAGTAAAAAGGAGAGAGGAAAGAGGGCGGCGAAGTATGACAAGGCTGGAGGGACAAGGGCAGAGGAGATCGAAAAGGAGTGTGAGGAGGAAGAGGAGGTCAAAGAAGGAGGAAAAAGGAGGGCAAGGAAGAAGACTGAGAGAGCAGTGGAGGGGGCTAGAAAAGAGGGTAGGTTAGAGTTTAAAAAAGGGAGAGGAGTCTTGGCAGAGAGAAGAAAGGGGGACCGGGGAAAAGAGAATTGGGCGGAGGAGGTAGAGGAGGAAGAAGAGGAGAATGAGGTCTGGAGGAGGGTAAAAGATAGAATAGATGAGGTAAAGAGAAAATAGGAGGGAGATGGAGCAAGGGGGGTCATAGAGAGAAGGGAAGAGCAGGTAAGAAGGGAAAGAAGGAAGAGGAATCTAGTGTGTAGAGGGTTGGAGGGGGATAGCGTCGAGGAAAGAGGTGAATGTTTGAGGGGGCTCTTGAAAGAGTTATTGAGAAGAAAGGTAGAGATAAGGGGTATAGAGGAGAGGATAGGAGAGGGGGGGAAGAGAATATTGCTAGTGGTAATGGGGAAGGGGGAGGACAGGGACGAAATACTGGGGAGAAGGGAAGAGATATGGGGAAAATGGAGGGTAAATGTGGACGAAGACTTGTCGAGAGAGGAAAGGAAAATGAAGTGGAGGATTAAAAAAAAGGCGAGGAGGTTAGAGAGGATCAAGGGGAAGTGGGTAGTTTTTGATAATAGAAGATTATGGATAGAGGACAGGGAATGGAAATGGGATGAAGAGAAGGAGAGCTGGAAAGTATGCGAGAGTGATTAGGGAAGGAAGGGGGAGGAGGGAAGGAGCTAAGGAGATAGTCGAAGGGGGGAGGGAAAGAGAGGGGAGGGCTTTTCTGTTCTGTTTTATTATGTTATAGAGATACAAGGAAGCAAAGCTATAGGAGCAGAAAAGGAGAGAGGACATACGGAAGGAAAAAGTGATAGATTAAAGAGAGGGATGAACCGAAGGAAGGAGAACGGACATGTCTGGATAGAAAGGACGAGAGAGGAAGGAAAGAGGAAAAGGGCGATGGAAGAGAGCAAGGGGGTTTTGGGGAAGAGGGCCGAGGGAGAAGAGAGGGGGGCCTGTAGCATGTAAAGGTCGCTAATGGCCAGGTCGCGGGAGAGAGGGGAATATTTTGTGTAAAAGGTTTGGGTACGCTCCTTGAAAAAAGCGCCTTGTAAACCCTGAGGGGATAGACAATAAACATATACAAACATAGTAGAAGTTATAGATCATCAAGTCAAAGCAGTCATAAAAGAAATTATAACAGAAGAGGTGAACAAAGCAACACAAAAATTGACTGACGAAATCAAATATCTAAAAGTTAAAATGCAGGAGATGGTAAAAGAGAAAACAAGTAACGATATGAAAAGCAATGAAAAACAAACTGAAAGAGGCAGTATCTCAAGAAGTGATAAGATTAAGGATTCATACGCACAAACAGTTCGGAAGAGTAAGAAGAATGAAATTATTGTACAACCTGTTAGAGAACAAAGAAGTGAAAGCACAGAAGGGACAATAAAACATAACGTAAATATTATGCAGCTGGGAGCGAGTGTAGAAAGAATTATAAAAGGCCCAAAGGGAAGGATCACACTGGAATGCGAGAAAGCGAAAGATAGGGAAATATTGAAAGAGGCTCTCGACAAGTCTTCGTCCACATTTACCCTTCATTTTCCCCATATGAATCAAACAAAAATCTTCCTAAAGTGAAAGTAGTAGGGATAGAGGAACAAATAAAAAAAGAAGATGAAGATGCTTTTATTGAAAAATAAGCATTCAAAATGAAATATAGAAAAAAATAAATTTAAAATGAAAATAGTTAGAATAATAAATGTGCGAAATCAGGTGACTACGATGATTTTAGAAGTAGATCAGTACACACACAAGGTCTTAGTAGAAAAACAAAGGATGAAAATTGGATGGAAAAACTGTCGTGTGTATGATTATGTGAGTGTAGTGCGCTGCTACAAATGCTGGGGCTACAGCCACTTCGCAACTGAATGCAAAAACGAAACGACCTGTAAAAAATGTGCTGGAAATCATCAATATAATGAATGTCAAAATAGTATTAAGAAATGTGTAAACTGCTCAAAAAGCGCTAAAAAATTAAATCTTAGCATAGCATGCGATCATGAAGCGACAGACATAGAATGTGAATCGTATAAAAGAATGGTAGATAAATTAAGAAGAAACATAAAGTATTATGAGGAATAGCAACCACAGATAGAAACTTATTACCCAGTAAAACCATTCATGCTAATGTTAAAGCCCAAGGATTTATCAAACATAAGGATGAAATTGAAAACTTAGTCATGAAATATAAGCCAAGGATTCTATGTTTGACGGAAACACATGTTAAAGAAGAAATTGAGGACGCTGAAATAAGTATAACAAATTATGATATAGTTAGATGTAACACAAATAATGGTAGAACGGGAGAAGTGATAAATTATATAAGACATGATATAAGATATAAAGTAATTTATAACAAAAACTTAGAGGAAAACACATGGGTAAGTGCCATCAAATTGACTGGAAAATACCACGAAATTGTAATATGTAATGTATATCATTCTCCAAATAAAAGTGATGGTAGATTTATTGAACTTATTACAGAGGAATGCAAAAATTTATTACATATAGGGCACGTTATAGTAGTAGGAGATTTTAATATAGATGTGAGTAAAAGTAATCAATACACAAAAAGACTAATAAAAAATATGACAAACCTGGGGCTAAAACAATATGTAACAGAATACACGAGGATCACGGAACAATCAAAAACTCTAATAGACTTAATTTTTTCAAATTTTTATATCTTGACCAATGTATTAGAAACTTCGAAGATAACTGACCATCAAATAATTGAAATCGAACTATACAAAGCGGAAAATGACAAGGATGCAAGTACAACCATAGACTTTTATACAAGGGACTACTCAAACTTTAGTGAGCAAGGTTTCTGTGACGAGTTAAATACAATAATATATGACAAATATGATGAAAATAAAGACAAATATAGTTGCACATGAGTTGATACAACTTATTGTAGAGGCGTTAAATTGTAGCACCACAAATAAAAAAAACAGTTCCATTGAGATGGAAAGAAAAACCGTGGATCACAAATGAGGCTAGAAAACAAAGTGAAGAGAGGGATATTGCATATAAAATGGCGAAAAGCACAAATACTCAAGATGTATGGGATCAGTATAAAAAGCAAAGAAATAAAACAGTACAAACAATACGTAAAAGTAAAAGAATGTATTATGAACAAAATATAGATAATATAAAATCAAACCCGACTAAAATGTGGAAAACGCTAAAGGAATTAATAGGAAACAAGAAACAAAATGATGGACCGAAAGAAGTAATCTTTAATGGAGAACAATATACAGATGAAATGGATATCGCAAATGGATTTAATGACTTTTTTCTACAAAGTATAGGAGAAATAGTAAGCAACAAAGAGAAAACAGAGAAAGCAGAAGAACGAATAGAAATGGAGAGAGGAAAGGAATTAAATCAATTCAAAGAGGTCACATATGAGGAAGTAAATATAATTATACAAAACTTGGAAAGTAAAAAGGGTACAGACGAAGGGATAACCACAAACGTATTAAAAATGGCATGGAAATGTATAAGCGAGAAAATTGTATCAGTAATAAATAGATCTATACAAGAGGGAATCTGCCCAGACAGCTGGAAAACGTCAACAATTGTGCCCATACCAAAGATTAGGGGTAGTAAAAAAGCTGAAGATTATAGACCGATAAATATGTTACCTATATATGAGAAAGTGCTAGAGATGGTTGTAAAAAATCAATTAAATGAATATCTAGATCAGCATAAAATAATAATTGATGTACAGTCAGGTTTTCGCGAAAAGTACTCATGTGAAACAGCATTACAAAGCACATTGATCAGGTGGAGAAAAAATATGGATAATAGCGAAATGGTAGGGGTAATATTTTTAGATTTCAAAAGAGCGTTTGAAACAATGAATAGAAAGTTATTATTAAGGAAATTAGATAAGTATGGAATAACAGGAACAGCATATAATTGGTTTAAAACGTATTTGGATAATAGAAAACAACAAGTTAGATACGGGAATACTATTTCCGAGACTAAAGATGCTATACACGGAGTTCCTCAGGGATCCGTACTAGGACCAATGTTATTCATATTGTATATAAATGATATTGTAAAGACGCTAGCGTATTGTTCATGTGGGTTATTTGCGGATGATACAATAATTTATGTAAATGGTAAGGATTCTAGTGAAATCGAACTAAAATTAAACTGTGATTTAAGCAATATTGTAAAATGGCTAGATAGCAACTCATCTTCTCAACAATAGATTTGGTGAGGGCGTACAACCAGATACCGATACACCCAGAGGATATCCCAAAGACAGCTATCACGACCCCCTTCGGCTTATTCGAGTACAAATACATGCCATTCGGACTACGCAATGCGGCACAGACGTTCCAACGCTTCATTAACGAAGTATTACACGGGCTCGATTTTTGCTACGCTTATATCGATGATATACTCGTAGCATCAGAATCAAAAGAGAAACACGAAAACCATCTGCGAAAACTATTCCAACGATTAGATGATTACGGGCTAATAATAAACCCGGCAAAATGCGTCTTTGGAGAACCACAAGTCAAGTTCCTAGGGTATCTGGTATCAACAGAAGGTACCAAACCCTTACCAGAGAAAGTCCAAGCCATACAAGACTTCCCGAAACCGGAAACGGTGAAACAAATGCGCCAATTCCTGGGGATGCTAAATTTCTACAGAAGATTCATCCCCGGCGCAGCAAAGGACCAGGCGAAACTGAACGACACACTAACGGGTCCGAAAACAAAAGGGAAAATACCAATCATATGGACACCGGACTTGGAAGAGGCGTTCACAAAAACAAAGAACAGCCTAACACGAGCCACACTATTGGTACACCCAGATCCACAAGTCGAGCTGGCGGTAACAACAGATGCGTCCGACAGTGCTATAGGAGCGGTAGTACAACAGAAAAACGGGAACGATTGGCAACCACTGGCATTTATGAGTAAGAAGCTAAGTCCCGCGCAAATGAAATACAGTCCGTACGACAGGGAACTATTAGCAATCTACTCAGCGATAAAATACTACAGGCACCTCTTAGAGGGACGGAAATTTACGGTGTACACAGATCACAAACCAATCACGTACGCCTTCAGACAAGATCCGTTGAAAAGCTCCCCACGCCAAACACGACACCTTGAATTCATCGGGCAATTTACCACGGACATACAGCACGTCGCTGGAAAGGAAAACGTGGTAGCAGACACCCTCTCGAGGGTAGAGGCTATCCAGGAAGCAGTTGACTTCGAGAAACTAGCAAAATCACAAAGACTGACGATGAATTGCAGCAAATCTTGCAGAGCGACTCAGCATTAAAACTAAAGGAGATACCGATTCCCGGAACAGAGATCAAACTATATTGCGACGCAGAAGCACAGATCCCACGCCCATTTGTGACAAGATCATACCGCAAGCAAATATTCCAGTCCTTGCATGGTCTATCACACCCAGGGGTAAAAGCCACGACGAAGCTAGTCATGCAACGATTCGTGTGGCCGGGAATACAGCAAGATTGTCGAAAATGGTCACAAGCATGTCTCCAGTGCCAACGAGCAAAAGTAACAAGGCACAACAAAACACCAACCGGGAACTTCCAAACACCCACTCGACGGTTCGAACACATACACATCGACATCGTAGGACCCATGCCCATGTCGAAAGGATGCAGATACTGCCTAACAATGATAGACCGGTTCTCGAGATGGCCGGAAGCAATACCAGTACCGGATATAACAGCAGATACGATAGCAAGCAACATTTTTGCTAACTGGATGGCGAGGTTTGGAGTTCCAACACGTATCACGACAGACCAAGGCCGACAATTCGAGGCCGACTTATTCAGGCATCTAACACAGCTTACAGGCTCAACACACTATAGAACAACAGCATACCATCCAGCAGCGAACGGCATGATAGAGCGATTCCACAGGCAGATGAAAACAGCCATTAAATGCCACCAAACAGAAAAATGGGTAGAAGTTCTACCAGTGGTTTTAATGGGCATAAGAGTAGCGTGGAAGGATGACCTACAAGCAACAACAGCTGAGATGATATATGGAGAGCCAATTAGACTACCTGGACAGTCCCTGCAACAAAGCACTCAAAAAGAACGGCAAGAAAACCATGGAGACATGCTGGAGCAATTGAGGAAAAATTTGCAAAACCTGAAACTACAGGAGATAAAGAGGCACGGACAAGCAGCAACCTTTATCTTCCAAGACATGAAGACAGCATCACATGCCTTTATGCGAAGGGAATTACTTGATGGAGCATTACAACCACCATACGAAGGACCCTACAAAATAATAAAAAGAGGAGATAAAGTTATCACGCTACACAGAAACGGCAAAGATATCAACGTTTCAGTAGACAGATTGAAACCGGCGTACATCCTCCAAGAAGATGACATCGAGACAAATCAACAACAACAAACAAAAAAGGAACAACCGGAGAAAAGAAAAACACGAAGTGGACGAACTTCGCGCCCACCAGTTCGCTTCCAAATCCCGTGACTTATATACAGCAAAGGGGGTCCTGTGGCGATTTCCCACAACAAACGCCTACGCATATGCAACCCGCGAGGCACAGCTTTCTCGCATGTGCTCGCGAGGCGCAGCGCGGTACGGAGCGCGGCCGCTACGCGGCGCGACGCGGTAAAGTGAATCCGTAAGTAAGATTCACCCGGGCAAGAATATAAGCGGGCCCCCCGCAGAGTGAAATTACGCAATCTCTCGACGGAAACACTAGTCCTCGGCGCCAGTCGCCGGTTCTAGTCGATCTCAAGAAGATACAGCAACATCACGCCTCGCCGAGTGGTCAGAAGCCTCCAACTCACAACACCCGAGGAAGGAGTCATAGTGGCTAGGCGCAAAACTCGCCCTACGCCACTCCACCTGCTGACCGCGAAGCGACGGAAGAGAGACGCCCAGTCTCCGCCACCATCTGGCACCAGCCAGATAGCCGCAGAGGACGCGGACACAGGCGCCAGCCGCCTCTCCTCAAGCGCCAGCCGCTCGGACACAGGCGCCAGCCGCCTCTCCACAAGCGCCAGCCGCTCGAACACAGGCGCTAGCCACCAGGACACATGCGCCAGCCGCCTCTCCTCAGGCGCCAGCCGCCTTTCCACCGTCGCCCGGACTCAGGTGCTAACCGCCGCTCCATCGGCGCCAGTCGCCCGGACAACAGCGCTGGCAGCAGCTCCATCGGCGCTAGTCGCCCGGACACCAGCGCTAGCCGCTGCTCCACTGGTATCAGTCGCCCGGACACCGACACCAGCCATCTCATCTCCGGCGCTAGTCGCCAGGAAGCGACACTCCTCAGGGACGACTTCTCCAGCGGGGACACAGCCGGCCCCGCAGACAACCGACCGACCGGCAACACCGGACGGAAGAGAGCGTTCGCTGACACCACCGATACTGTGGCATGTGCCACCTCTCATATCGCCACTGAAACGCTCGCCTGTAAAAAGGCCCCCTCGGACGTCAACGAACGACCGAACGTTCAAGGACGCCGCAACCCAAACCAAGAGGCGAGGAGGCAGAGCAAGGAGGAGCAACCACAGCAAGCCTAGCATCGACAAAAATAACAATATACACTGACACGCAAACACATTCTTACTTTGTAATAAAAACATGAATAAATCTGTATATACCAGAAATTAAGAGCGTACGACATTCAACACGTCCCCGTCCAGCGAGCGTAACCTCCACACCGCCAAAATAGTTCTTTGTAAAATTTAATCGCCATCAAAGATATTATCTGTTCAAATTTATATAAATTATATATTTTTTACCTTAACAAAAATTAGTCGCCATTAAAAATATTTTTTCTAAAAAATTATATTTATAAATTATATTTTATCTTTATTAATAAACGGGAAAGAAACTTAAAATATTAGCATCAAAAAGAAGTGAAATCAAAAAATCACGCAGTAAATTTAAAAAAATATAATGTATAATATTCAGATGAATTATTTTCTATAATTAGAGTAGATCTATTTAATGTAAGATGCAAAAAATATTAAAATTGCAAAATTTTGCATTCTCTTATCTATCTAATATTGCATTATATTCTATTTGCAGAAGCAAATGAAATGCAATAAAATATATATATAGTATAGTAGGGGGAGAGGGGGTAAATATATATATATATAATACACTTTATTTATATCTCTAAATAATTATTCATATTTATTTAATCCAAATATACTCAAACGTATATTCAAGAAAAGATAATACGACAAAAAATGTAGAAAATTTAAAAATTAAAGTTTAATGAAAAAAAATTTAAAGTTAAAGAAATAACAGTTAAAAAATTGAAGTGAAAAAATTAATGGAAATATTTTATGCAAAAATTTATAGTTAAAAGGATAAAAGTTAAAAATTAAAGTTAAAAAAATAAAGATAAAGAATTACATTTGCAAAAAACTTAGCGCTGTTTTTCCAAGTTTTTTGCAAATGTAATTTTTTTACCTTTATTTTTTCAGTATATTTGGATTAAATAAATATGAATAATTATTTAAAGATATAAATAAAGTTTATTATATATGTATATATATATTTACTCCCCCTACTATACTATATATGTATTTTATTGCATTTCATTTGCTTCTGCAAATAGAATAGAATGCAATATTAGATAGATAAAAAAATGCAAAATTTTGCAATTTTAATATTTTCTACATCTTCTATAATTAGAGTAGATCTATTTAATGTAAGATGCAGAAAATATTAAAATTGCGAATTTATCTGAATATTATACATTATATTTTTCTAAATTTACTTAGCGTGATTTTTTGATTTCACTTCTTTTTGATGCTAATATTTTGTTTTTTTTCTGTTTATTAATAAAGATAAAATATAATTTATAAATATAATTTTTGAGAAGAAATATTTTTGATGGCGATTAATTTTTATTAAGGTTAAAAATATATAATTTATATAAATTTGAAAAGGTAATATCTTTGATGGCGATTAATTTTTGCAAAGAACTATTTTGGCTAGAGAAAGATATACTTAGCGCTTTTTTTTTTACATCTGTGATGTCTTTTTAGACGGATTACAATAAACTATTAAAATTGAACAAAGCTATACGTATTGGCGATGTGCAAGTTTTGGAGGAAATTGTTGATACTCTATGTGGGAAATGTATGTCTACCAATCATTAACGAGACAGTTATAAATTTAAATGAAGATGAAATACTATCAAAGTATTCGAAAGCATTCGCCGTATTGACAAAACGATCTATAGATGCACCACAATTTGCATGTTTATCGTGTGAAAAACTTTGCTTTAAAAGAAATGTTGTTGATGTAGGAAAATTTAGAAAACCTTTATCAGGAGAACAATGGAAGAAATTAATAGATTATTTACAAAATAATTTAGAGAGTACATTATATATTTGCCAATACTGTTTGACGTATTTTCGTAAAGGTACTTTACCACCAAAATGTATTTTGAATTTACACGTTGATAAGATACCGGACGTAATAACAATGTTAAATGAATATGAAAAAATTTTTATACAAAGAGCAAAAGCTTTTCAAGTTGTGCAGAGAATGGGAACAGAATCAAAGAAAAATTTACCACAATCACATCTTCAAAAGAAAGTTAAAGGCAGAACGTTTCATTTACCACTGCCAATAGATGAAACGATAAAAAAAATTTGTAAACCAACAGATGTAATAAATTGTGATCATGAATTATACATTTTAGTCCGTGGTGTGCCAACTAAATCTAAAATAATATGAGAAAATTTAGTAGATGTTGTTATGCCTCGCGGTGCGAGGACATGTAAAATGGGATCGTTGCCGAATTAGGAGTGGGGACTCCGGGGCGTCAAGGATCCGTGAACTAAATCACTCTCGTTGTTAATTGATCAATATATACTTTATTATAATAAACACCTTTTGATTTCACATGTACACTTCGCGTGAGATTTATTTAAACGCACCTCTGCGCTCAGTTAACTTATCTCGCGTTCGCGATTCTCTTCGCGGTAATCTTAGGATATATCAGAACTCGCGACCTTGGCGTGATTAGCGACCCGCGTAATAACGGCTGTTTTATTGATTGGAATTGATTCACGACTGCCCAACGCGCGTCTGCGGCGGGCCTTTTATTCCCTCGTTATTTCCGGGATTTTCGGGGACGCGACCAAAGTCCAAGTGCAAGCGAAGCAGGTTTAAAGTTGAACCTCTTCGCTTGCACTTTCGCAAGTTTTTCGGGCGATCGCGCGTGAGTTGTTGTGCGAGCATTCCGCGCGGGCAACGCCCTTTGATTTCGACATCTTTTATATTAAATGTGGTTATAGCTTCCGGGACTATAACAATGTTAAAAAAGTTTATAAAATATTAACATGGTTCAAAGAACACAATCCGTTATATGCACAAATTCAGTTACCAAAATCACATGATGATCTATTGACTGACAAACTAAACGATATTGAATATCAATTGAACAATGATGTCCAGCATGTTGCATTATTGACACAGATTACAGAGCCAGACACATATTACGAACAATTTACTATCTATCCAATGTACGAAAAAGAACAAATGAGAGTTCAACAGCGTTGTATCAAATGTTAAGAGTTGAAAATATTCCAATAGATAATCGAGATAAGACTTTAGATCTTTTATGTTTCCCCGATTTATATCCATTTGGGAAAAACGGTCAATGTGAACAGAGACCAATACATCTGTCAGACAGCGAGTTTATTAAATCACGATTAATGTCAAAACATTCTCAATTCCGTTTAAATATACAGTATATATTTTATTTATTAAATGACGCAAATATTCGATTAAATAGCGGTATTTATCATAAAATGAACATAACAAATTCCAGAGAACGATTTACAGCAAAACGCTTCTTGAATGCAATATCAAAAGATCAGTTAGAAGGAAACATAAATACAATCTTTTCGAGGCTTCGCAATACTGAACAATATTGGCGTAAGCCTAGATGTGATCTAAGTTGCATGATCCATTATTATGGACCAGCTACCTGGTTTTTAACTCTAAATCCAAGCGAATGGTTGTGGTCACATATGATTGAATACCTTCGAGATATAAATCCTAACATGTCCACGAAATCTGCAAATGAACTTATTGCATCTGATCCCGTGTCCGTATATAGATATAAGGAAAATAAATTTCACGCTATGCTCGATTTCATATGTTCGAGTGATCATCCGATCGGTGAAGTAACGCGTTACTTTTGGAGACGTGAGTATCAAGGTACATAGAGGTACTCAACATTTTCATTTATTAATATTGTAACGATCCCCCCCTGAGCGATCGTTTTTACCCGGCCGTCGATCCGCCGGAAGGCTGCCGCCCGGCGAACACCAGCCGGGCAAATGCAGCGGCGCTATGCGCCCTTTTTTTATGCTTGCAAAACGCGACCGAATCGTGCCGTTATACGGCCGTCGCTTTCGAAGGCCCGGGCCGTTGACTCGGCGCTTCCGAACCGCTCCGAAGCATGACGGAAGCCGCCGAGCAACGCTCTCTGCCGCGCCACCCGAACGCCGCCAAGATAGCGCGCGCCGATAATTACTCGTTTAGGCGAAAATAAATCGGGCCTAACGAGCCTCGCCGAAATTACCCGAACGGGTAATTTCCAAGTATAAAAAGGGCGAGCCGAGAACGAGAAAGACACTCCGTTCCAGATCTTGATCGAGTACTAGTACAGTACCAGATCTCCGATCCTGAAACACGCTCTCAAGCAAGATAACCGAGGTTGAGCGAACTCAGTCTCCGCCGTGTGATCGCGGCACATCTTACTAAAGAGCCTCCTGACAATCCTAAGCCGGAAGTACAAGGGGTTGAGCGAACTCAGTCTCTGTCGAGAGATCTCGACGCTCCCGCTAAAAAGATCCGACACGAACCTGCAACGATCGAAAGACTCAGCGGGTAGAGAGATCTCTGCCGCCGACGAGCGATCTCGTCCCGACGTTGCATTCCTAGTGCATCCTACTATCCGAAACGCGCATCGAACACCCCGCCGCCACGTACAACGCACCGAACAATACACTCGCGCCTCGCGCTCTCGCGACCCGCGCTCTCTCGCGACCCGCGCTCTCTCGCGACCCGCGCTCTCTCGCGCCCCGCGCTCTCACGCGCTCTCGCGCCTGACGCGCTCTCGCGCCCCGCGCGTTCCCGCGCCCCGCGCGCCCGGACAGCTGATACGATAACAACACACGACGGGACCTTTAACTCATACCACGCACCGAATATACCTTCTGTATCACGCATCGACTATACATCGCACACCGAATATACACTCTGTATCACGCACCGACTATACATTACGCACCGAATATACCGTCAGACGCCGACACACCGAATCTCGATACGCGCGTTTTACTCACAGTTATACATTCACATTCTGTACATACATTTATACACACACTGCATACCGTTGCACACGCACGCCGCCGACGCACCTCACACCCATAAATTCAAACATCTGTAAATACACATCGCCTTTCATTCACTGTACATGCATTCTATCTAACTGAATAAACACATCTATTTTACAAGTACACGTCTGGTTGTCTCGTCGCCTTTCTTTTCGCACCCTGATCCCGTCTGAGCGAATACGAGCCGTGCACGAAAAGAGGCACGTTACAATATGGATAAAAGACGCTTCTTTAATCGGCGAATCTTCTAATGAAAAAATTACTCAGTTTCTTCTGAAATATATATCATGTAAATTACCCGATAAAGATATTTCACCTTTTGTTCCGAAAAAAGTCTCCGCGGCCTCGCGATTTAATAGAATAATTAGCCCGAAGGTGCCATCCCTCGGCGCTTACTCGGTTTATTTTCACCGTGCGGCTCCGTGCGAATTCACGCACGTGGAGACAGCGTGCTCCCGTTCTCGCGTGTCGACTTCACGCACGTGGCGACCGCGTGCTCCCGTCATAGCGTGGCAAAGGGAGATTGGCGAAAAAAAATTCCACCGATCGTTATTGGTCGAACGTATCGAATGATCTGAGGTATCTTCCGACTGTCGAAAAAGAATAGAGCAGTAAGCTCTTGGCTCTGATCCGTTTCACACGCGTTCACCCGTTATCAAGTTACTACAATTTTCACAGCAAATTCGCCGGTACGCGGTAGTGCGGTGGAGTTTTGTGACGTCTCGGTCATTGTGACTATTCATTGTAAACTTATTCGTGCTAATCGTCCAGAAGACAATCCAAGACTTTATTATTCATTTTGTACTCTTGTTTTTCAATAAAAAGTGTTTTCAAGTTTGTCGTAAAATTCCGTCGGAAGATTCATTGATGCATCCATGCACACTCTTCAAAACTCATCATAATTAATTCACAAACCCGATCTAAAGACAATTAATTTTTTTTTTTCAAATTTGCAAACACCTTTATTATATCGAAGAGTTAATACTCATCAACGTCACGTTCATCAAGAGACACGGTAGTGTCTCGCGCCAAGTACCGCGCAGCAGCAGCAAGGCACTCCGGGTATCTTTACGCGAGTCGGATAGTTGAGAGTATCTCAGATTATCAGACCTCAATAACCGCTAAACCGATCGAATTCTTGATAGGCTTAATCGATAGCTTGGGTTTGAATTATATAAGGAAAGTGTCCTTATTTTTTCGTTCTACATATTCTATTAAGCATTTATTACGACGCAAAGTCGGAATGTGGAAATTTTCGTTTAAGAAACGTCCACGTCGTCGTCGTCGTCGTCGTCGTCATCATCATTATTCTTAATGCACATGCGCGAAAAATGTACAGTTGGAGCATGCGATATAAGATAGCGCTAGTGGTGATCGCGCTGCTTCGTGATCCATCCGTACCATATCCATTATATCGATTTTCTAGGTTAAATGTGCAAGAGTGCAATTCGTAATACATAAATAAAGAAAAAACAGTGTTAAGTGTTATTAGGTATATCTATGATCATGGTAATTAGTAATCACAATGTGTGTGTGTGTGTGTGTGTGTGTGTGTGTGTGTGTGTGTGAGAGCGTGAGCCGTTTATCATTTTTAATATTATCGGAATGTATGAACTCCCACTTTATATTATTTATTTATTACCGGAATGTATGAACTCCCACTTTATATTAATTGTTTTTAATTTATTTATTATATGTTTATTAGAAAACTGATATGTGACGATGATGATATAATAATATTATTCTTTGCTATTTGTAGATTCAGCAAATGAAATCGGTAGATAACATATTCATAGTAGTTGATATAGGAAGACTTTCTTTTATTACCAATGACAAAGAAACAGGTTTAAAATCTACATATAATTATTACATAGTCTCAAACTTGGATGAAAGGTGGAGAAAAACTCTCAATGCATGGAAACGTGTAACAAGATTCATGGGGAAGCTTTATCCAACGATTGAAGAGTATATCGCAGCTAAAGAGCAAATTCTTATAATTAAAACGGAGGTATTAGAGATATTATAGATTCTCTCATTTATAAAATAAATAAAACATCTCATTTTAAAAGTAGTTTACGCATAAGACAACAAAACATCACATTTTATGTAAAAATATTCTATACGTTTATGATAAAGTACACACACAATTCGTTTTGATTTAATGTTTTGACTATGCACTTGCATTTTTATTAGCTTTCTGCGGATTATTCCAAAAAGGACTCCCAGCACCTACCGGGTTAATAAAAATACAAGTGCAAACATTAGATGTACAAGTTGAAACATTAAATCAAAAGGAATTGTGTGTGTACTTTATCATAAACGTATAGAATATTTTTACATAAAATGTGATGTTTTGTTCTCTTATACGTAAACTACTTTTAAAATGAGATGTTTTATTTATTTTATAAATGAGAGAATCTATAATATCTCTAATACCTCTGTTTTAATTACAAGAATTTGCTCTTTAGCTGCGATATACTCTTCAATCGTTGGATAAAGCTTCCCCATGAATCTTGTTACACGTTTCCATGCATCGCGAGTTTTTCTCCATCTTTCATCCGAGTTTAAGACTATGTAATTATATATAGATTTTAAATCTGTTTCTTTGTCATTGGTAAAAGAAAGTCTTCCTATATTATAATAAATAAACAAATTAAAAACAATTAATATAAGGTGGGAATTCATACATTCCGGTAATATTAAAAATGATAAACGGCGCACGCACGCACGCACGCACGCACGCACGCACGCACGCACACACGTGTGTGTCAATTGACTATTTTGACGACATCAAAAAATCAAACATTTTATTGTATACATAAGAGTACATTGACTCCCTGACGTATACATTACTTATGATTTTGTGATAAAATGCACTGGTACATATGTATAAGCAATTAAGTATAGATCGATTTGTACAGCGACAGTACAAAATTATGTATAGTACATTATACTTCGGCTATTTTGACGACACCGTATTTTCCAATAAAACGGTTATTATAACGACACTCCAAAAGTAAATAAAAAATTTCTTTTTTTGAATAGCCATCATTCATCGAATATGCATGCAATCAAGATATATATTTGTCTATATATATTTGCATTCTCATAAATCTAATAGTTCATTCAAAAAAGTTATCTATTCACAACAATAACATTATGCATTATGTAAGACGGTACATATAAATGTAAATCTTAAAGTATAATTAATACAAATATAATATTTACATTAATACAGGATTATTTATAAAAATTACGTATTCATGTATACTCCAAGATAAATATAGTAAATTTAACTAATCAACTACTAAGAAATAAAGGCTCTCGAATTGAAATACATATAAATTTCAAACGGGCTATTAGAGCCAAACGCGGATGGCGGTGCATCGATTTCAGTGAAAAATTTAATTTTTCACTGAAATTATTAGCTGTGCACAAGGCACAAATTTTTCTTGGTACGATACCAAGTAATTAATTGTATTAATTCTCATTACTTTGAGATTTTTAATTCCGATAAGCCCCTCTATATGTATTTCAATTCGAGAGCCTTTATTTCTTAGTAGTTATTTCACGCCGGCTGAGAGGTGGCGTTATTATCAATAATATTTATAAAGTTATAGGCTTGAGAAGTATCGAGGTTGAGGGGTCTGGATAGCTCAGTGGTAAGAGCAGTCGCCCGGCGAGCGAAAGACTCGGGTTCGATTCCCGATTCAGCGACTTCGCCCCGATATTTTTCTCGCCTATGATTCTTTAGGGGGGGTTAGAGGGGTTTATCGGAATTAAAAATCTCAAAGTAATGAGAATTAATTCAATTAATTACTTGGTATCGTACCAAGAAAAATTTGTGCCTTGTGCACAGCTAATAATTTCAGTGAAAAATTAAATTTTTCACTGAAATCGACGCACCGCCATCCGCGTTTGGCTCTAATAGCCCGTTTGAAATTTATATGTATTAACTAATCAAATTTAACAAAAATAAATTATTAGATTTTTGTAATTCAGAAAATATACAAAATGTTGCATTTGACTATAGGATACTAAATTACATCTTCACTGATGTACTCACTAACTGAAAAGTTAAAATCGTGGACGTTACAAATGTTTACACAATTTTTTAACACGTCAACAATACAGAATCATTTTTTTACACTACAAGTTAGTAAATGAGCGTTGATCATTACATTACAGATCACAAGATTCTATTAGCGGAGACTGTAATATTGAACTCTCGCATAAAAGATTCTCATGTTTTGTAATGAATTTCTACTTGACAACATATTATATTATATGTATCACATGTATACATACATATCTGTATCAAAGACTAAAAATCTTATATTTTTTAATCAATTAATCAATCTTACAATTAAATTGGACTGTGTATTTAAATGTGTATATAACTGTGTATATAACTTCATAGAACAGTGAATCTGTATCGCTAAGATAATTATATTTGTAATAATTATACTTAAGGATTTACATATATATATGTACCATCTCACATAATGCATATCTTGAAATATGGTATCTGAATGAATATAATTGCATATCGATGTTTTTTATATATGGTATGCTGCCTCTAAATAATAAAGAATTGTATTGTACTCTTTCTAAATTAAAAGCTCATGTCTATCGGAGCATTCTAATACCATATTTCAAGATATGCATTATATGTGAGACGGTACATACATGTAAATCCTTAAGTATAATTATTACAAATATTATCATAGCAATACAGATTCATTTCTTTAGAAAGTTAAATATCTTAAATACAAAAACCAATGTAAATGTAAATTTGATAACTTAATTAAAAATAGAATATATAGGTATATAAGATTTTCATCTAGTGACACACAAATATATACATATACATAAGATAATAAATATCATACAACATGCTGCCTTTAAGTATGACATGCTAAGCATTATCTTTCCTGACTTATTCACTAACTGAATAGCAGTACAAGTGGTCTTTCAATCTTCTAACACGTTAATAATATAAAATCGTTAATATTTCTGGAATCTCTGCAAAGGAATTGATGAGCGTTGATAATTTCATCACAGAACATAAGATTCTATTAGCGGAGACTATAATATTAAGCTCTCGCATAGAAGATTCTCATGCTTTGTAATGGAGTCCTTCTTGACATTCGGTGAAACTTGGATCTGTGGTTTGGCCATTATTATTCACCAATTGTTATCTTTTGCTAAAATAAAAATAAATATTGATGCAATATAAATAAGCAGCGTGACATGAAAATATACTTTGTGTATACCGCAATCTTACCCGTATAACTGTCATCATAATAATTTAGGCTTCCTTTAGGTTCAACAAACAGTAGGAAAACAAAATGAAAATATTTCATATGGTAATTGCACCATATTTATCCCATCACGTATACGTGTTGCACACCATGCATTATTTATAGCAAAGGTTCCACTGAAAATAGAAAAAAAATGATTAACTAAAAATTTATTAAACTTATCTTACGTACCCTTTATTATTATCTACGAACTATGAAAATATAACAATACTTACTTTTATTTAAATGTGTCTTATACATACGTCCACTTGTCTGACGTTGCTAAAATACTCGAGTATGTTAGCAAAGATTGCTTATCCAACATTATATCGTGAGAAGGAGCAATATCCCGTAAACTTCCAAATGTTTGATACTAAACACACAAAATTATGATATTAAAACAGGGACGATCGCGAGGTTAGAATATCTGTCATATCTGGAGTAGGCATTGTAGAAGAACCCCAGATAGCCAGGTGACGATACAGTGGCGGCACCGTGACCGCACGCGGTGGAGCACGGCATGACAGCACGCGACGTCCGCGTGCGTCCGCCCTGTGCTGTCACGTTACGTGAAGCGTACGGTGTGCAATCACAGTGCTGTCGCCGTGCCGTCCCTCTGCTGGCACAGTGCGGTCACCGTGGTGTCATTTGGCCAGTTTAAATTCCGGCGGTTTGAAATTTGAGGTTAGGGTTAGGTTAGGTTAGGTTGCTAGGAAGTAAATATTATTAATTATTATAGGCCAATCGCACACGACAGACATTTGTCGGTAATTTTGTCGGCCCGTATATATTCACCAATGCATGTATATACATATTATATATTTTATTCATATTAGTGAATATTCTGGCCGACAAAATTGGCTGCCGACAAATATGTTTGTCGTGTACGGTGGACTTTAAGTTCAAAATATTTTAATTTGCAACTTTATTAATCAAATATTCAAAATTATACATACGTAATAAACAATAGTAATATATAAGTAACATACACAAGTAATTAATTACAAATATATGACAAAAAAAATTTTGGTTTACCTTTTTAAAGAAATGTCCTCTTCCTTACAGTCTTTCAAAAATCTCTTTTGACGTTCAAAAATCTGGAAAATATGATAAAAGTTGCTATTAATTGCAAAGAAAAAAAATCATTGTCCTTTTCAATGTTACTAGTTTCAATGCCTACTCTACAAATTGATAACAAATCATATCATTATATCATTATATTCATTATTGTAGTAACAACAATAATATATTGTATATATATATATATACATATATATATATATATATATATATATATATATATATATATATGGGAGAGGCTCAATTGCGCACAGTACAATTGGACACGTTGCAATTGCCCACCGTGCTATTAGACACATGAAGTTGCGCACAGTTCTTTTGCGCACAGTTCTCTTGCCCACAGTTCTTTTGCGCACAGTTCTTTTGCCCACAGTTCTTTTGCGCACACGTTCTTAAGGCACCCCTACCGACGGGGTGGGTGTGGGAGGGGGGGGGCCGAAGGCCCCCCTTGCACCCCCCGTGTGTGTGTGTATTTTTACCTAATTATTCTAATTATTTAGTTAAATAAACTGTGTAAAAGAACTGTGCGCAAAAGAACTGTGGGCAAAAGAACTGTGCGCAAAAGAACTGTGCGCAACTTCATGTGTCTAATAGCACGGTGGGCAATTGCAACGTGTGCAATTGTACTGTGCGCAAATGAAGGCTTCTCTCTCTCTCTCTCTCTTTCTCTCTCTCTCTCTCTCTCTCTATATATATATATATATATATATATATATATATATATATATACAATATATTATTGTTGTTACTACAATATATATATATATATATGATGATGATCATATGTTATTTTATATAGATTACCTTTAAATATATCACGGTATCAATTCTAAAACCCTCACAGCTGAGTATTTTACGATCGCTAGCGGTGAACTCTCATTCTCAGTAAACTCTTCGGCAGTAAGTGAATCTGCTTCTGATCTCTCCAAAGTGTATAAATCTCCTATATGAATATTAGAAAAGTTATTTCATTTTTTCTTCCTACTAATATATACCAAAAAAGTCTACATACCGAAAAAAGCTAGTGAAAATGTGGCAACCTCGGTCACGTGTGTAAAAAATCCTCCGAGAAAAAAATCCGTGTAATGACTGTAAAAATGTTTTTTTTTGTTTTTAATGGGGAAGGGCCCCGACCTCGCCCTTCCCGGTGAGGCACAACCACAGATCAGCCCCTCCCGCTCTATTATATTAATAAAGGATGGAATAGAAAATTTTTAATTATAAATTATATAATAAATATAATATAATAAATATATGTAATCTTACCTTCAGATTGAATTTTACCTTCATACCTTGAATACCTTCATACTTCATATACTTTATACCTTTGCTTTCATATCTTGGATTTTGGCAACTCATTCCTGGCGGCAATTTAGTTTAAAGTTCTTTTTGTTCCTGTAATAAAAAGTCATAAATATACAGGGTGTCCGGTAATTGACGGATCACCCGTCGTGTGCAGGTAGAGCGAGTTAAACCGAGTAGAAAAGTCCTGTACCATTTTGCAATCTTTGCAATAATTAATGAGAAATGAATTAAACAAGATCGGCCAATCCGCGCGAGTTCAAGCGCGCGGCGAGAAGAAACCTCCTACTGTTTACGTGATTCTTGTCGCGCGGCGAAAATAAAAGCCTAATGTTTACGCGGTTGCTCGGCGCACGACAAAGCGGGGAGGAGCACTTTACAAAGGACAATGCCTATGTACGAGCGATGCAAAACGCTGGACCCCCGCGTGGGCTGTCTCTTCTCGCCGCGCGCTTGAACTCGCACGGATTGGCCGATCTTGTTTAATTCATTTCTCATTAATTATTGCAAATATTGCAAAATGGTACAGGGCTTTTCTACTCGGTTTAACTCGCTCTACCTGCACACGACGGGTGATCCGTCAATTACCGGACACCCTGTATATATAGGTAGAGGAAAGAGGAGATATTATTTATTTGACAGACAGATTAACTTTATTTTGTTTTGCAAAAAATAATTTTAAAAAAATGATTTGTCATAAAGGGGAGTTATGTTGAGACACGTTACAATACCTTCTGTCTGTCGAATTCGTCAATTCTCGCAAGATCACCGACGGTCAGACTATAATCAAGGAAATCGTCCTCACGGGTCTGTTGCTGTCCGGCGATGTCTTCGTTCAGTCTATTGCAATCTTCCTCGTTTAATGGCTTCTCCTTGTATGAGTCTTCATAGTCCAGATCCTCCTCAGCCGATTCCTCGTACGGGTGCTGCTCGTCGACCTCTGAGTGGTCCTCAGTCTCATCGATAGCCTGAATAAAAGAGCAAAAATTATTGAAGTATTTCACGTTTTATTGCAAATGGAAACAAATCGAAAAGTGTTGTTTTGCTTAAATTCATGACGAATTTTGAAAAATCTTAGTTATCTCGTTTATTGCAACAGTATTATAACTATTTTTGATTTGTCTTCTTTTTCATTTCTTTACAAAATGACAATGACTGTCTTGTGAATGCGTGAACTTACAAAATCAGTGCTTTCGAGATCAGCAACCTCTGGAGATTCATCATAGTCTCTGATAGGGTTAGAATTTTCCAATCGCCTTCGAACTGGTTGGACATCTTCCTCAGCGTCGTTGGTGAGGTCTCTTTGACGTCGCCGGTTATCAGCGTTTGCGGCGACTAAATGTTTTCTCCGCCGCTCCTTCGTACTTTTAAGAGCCCGACTCATCGCATCCCCGAACTCTTTACTGCCAGATCTCCGATAATTCGGGTTTTGTGCCATTGCATCTGTAAAAAAAACATCCCAAATTAAGTATATAATAAAAACAGCAATAAAAATAATACAGCAAGAAAATAAACTGAACCTTCACATGCTTCAGCAAAGCGGGTCCCTTTCAGGGCATGTTGAGATTTTGTACCCAGCCAAGTAATGTGAGAAGATATATCTTCGTTGTCTCCAAAGACACATTTAAAATAATGCCCTGCGGAATCGGTCGGATTCATACCACCCAAATAGATAAAGTGACTGACCTGAAAATAACATTAATATCCGTATTCATAGATGATCCTTATCTTAAGGATTGAGGAAGCCTTATTGGAGAATTCCTTATTTTATCAAGGCCTCCTTGTTTCATAATAAAACCTTAAGACTTCCTTCCAGAAGGAGAGCTTGTTTGCATTGTGTCAATGTTCAGAGTGCAATTTAAGCAATGACAGCGAATAAATAATAACCTATTTTGCAATTGACTGATCTCTCACCTTTCCTATAATATTTTTTATATAAAGTTAAGTGCAATATGTTGCGCAGGATTACGTAGGTAAATCAAAGCTGTTGATTTATAAACACTGCGTATCTATTTTATTGAAAAAAAAGATGAACAGATAATATATATTATAAGAAGGATAGGTTATGTGTGTGGACCATGTCCAGAACAAGAACGAATAATAACTAACTAAAAAAAGGATAGAGGGTGCTCTATAATGTGTAGGATAGGCCCTCTATTGTGTGTCTCCATCTAGTCATGCAATGGCGAAGCGTACGGCGCCAAATTCAACACTCCCACTCGCGCTGACCTTCGACCAGATATTCAGTCCATGTCGATTATGTTCAAATTTTTCAGTCGTTAGCGGTTTCGTGAGGAAGTCAGCAAGCTGTTGCTTGGATGAGATGTGTTCAACACGAATCATTTTTCGCTTCACAATATCACGCACATGATGATATTTTACTTCTATATGCTTCGTTCTGCGGTGAAATACGTTATTCTTGATTAGTTGTTCAGCAGCAGCGTTGTCCACATGCAGTACTGTCGGAATCGGCTGTTTGACATGAAGTTCTTCAAGTAGAGCTCTTGCCCACACAACCTCCTTTGCTGCATCATGGGCTGCTATATATTCAGCTTTGGTTGTAGAGGTTGCTATTACACCTTGTTTTCGAGAGAACCAGATAACAGGTCCGTCGTTGATTGTCACCACTACGCCACTTGTAGACTTTCGTGTGTCTAGACACGCTGCGTAGTCGGCATCAGAATATGCTACTAGCTGGTTGATGCCATCAGTTGGTAAACGAAACGTGATGCCGAAATCGACTGTTCCCTTCAAGTAGCGTAGAATACGCTTTGCCAAAAGCCAATGTTCGTTTGATGGATTGGCTAGATACTTGCTTAGTTTCGACACTGCAAACGCAATGTCTGGGCGTGTACCTACTGACAGATACATTAAGCTGCCAATTAATTCGCGATATGGCACGTTGGCAGCAGGTAGTTGTTTGCCTTCATTATCGACGTTAGCTTGAATGACTGCGTTAACATCCATTGGCGTCTTTATTGCGTTACAATCAACCATCTTGAATTTGTTGAGAACACTGTGAGCATACGCCGTCTGATGTATATGCATAATCTTCATTTCCCTATCATATTCAATCTGCAAGCCAAGATAACACTCAGCGTCGATTACTGTCACATCAAAATGTTGCTTGATTGCAGTTACAAGCTCCTTCACCTGTTCATTGAAGTTGCTGACAATGAGTCCGTCATCTACATAGAGTGCCAGGTAAAGATTGCTGTGACTATTCGTGTATACACAAGGATCTCCGTTGGTTGGCTCTAAACCGAACTTTTGCAGAACACCATCAAATTTTGAATGACACTGTCGTGGTGCTTGCTTCAAGCCGTATAGGCTCTTCTTCAGTTGACATACGCGGTCGCTACCATCATTATAGCCTTCTGGTTGATGCATGAAGATGATCTCATCAAGATCTCCATATAAAAATGCAGTCTTGATGTCAATTTGCTTTAGTGTGCAATCACGTGTCGCTGCTATAGCCAGTAATAGTCTAATTGACTCAAATCGTGCTACTGGTGAGAACGTTTCGTTAAAGTCTTCTTCTGGTTGTTGTGAGCAACCCTTCACGACGAGTCGTGCTTTATAACGTTCAATGCTGCCATTAGGTCGTGTCTTGACTCGGTAGATCCACTTGTTACGAATGGCTTTGCGACCAGCCGGTAATTTAACAAGCGTCCATGTGTCGTTCTTCGTGAGGCTAGCCATCTCGCTATCCATTGCCATACGCCAGTCATCTGCATTATTCGACTCAATTGCTTCCTTGTAACTCTGCGGTGCAGCTTCAGCACACAGTAGTATTGCCATGTTTGCTTCAGCCTGTGTTTTGCTACGTGTGCGAGCTGAGACAGGCTTAAGGTCTCCCACTGGTTTGTCACGCTCGATCTTCTCGTTGTCGTCCTCTTCTACAGGTAGCACCAACTCGGTCTTCTCAATCATTGGGAGCAGCGCTGCGATGCGTTTCGGTTCAGGTTCTATGATTTTTACGTCTCGACTGACGACCACTCGACGTGTACCCGTCTCCCACAGACGATACGCTCTTGAGCCTGGCTCATAGCCAACGAGTACCATACACTTCGATTTACTATCAAGTTTCTTGCGATGCTGCTTGTCAATCAGTACGTATACCGTGCTACCCAGCATGTGCAGGTGACTAATATCAGGTTTGTTGCCGGTGAACGCCTCGTATGGAGTACGACCGTCAAGCCGTTTGAGTGGTATGCGATTGCGTATGTATGCAACAGTCTTCGCAACCTCGTTCCATAATGTTAATGGTAAGCCTGCAGCAATTAGATTCGTTCGGATTCCCTCGCCGCTTGTCCTGTTCTGTCTCTCAATTCGACCCATCTGTTCCGGTGAGTATGGTGCTGAAAACTCATGCTTCACTTGATGTCGTCGACACATTGCTTTCATCTGCTGACTATCAAATTCGAGTGCATTGTCCGAACGTACACGACGTGGAGTGTGTCCATTTGCCTTGATCATAATTAAGTACTCGTCGAGTTTTTCAACAATTTCAGCCTTCAGTCGCAGTGGTGATGATACGAGTACACCAGTGCAGTCGTCAACAAATTGTGCAAGGAAACGTGAGCCGTCGATGGCGTCCACTGACATTGGACCCATAATATCAAACCATGTCGTTTCACCTGGTGTTGCTGCGCGGTTTGCGTTCTCCGTGAACGACGATCGACATTGCTTGCCGAATACACAAGCCTCACAAAAGCAGTCGTTACCAGGCGTATACTTGGTCTTATCATTGCAAACCATGCCAGTTACTGCTTCGCTATTGGCCAATTCACGCACCGCTCTCTAATTTGCGTGCCCGAGTCTTTCGTGCCATGTTTGCAGTGACGCTGGTTTCGCACTGTTGAAATTGGCTTCAGCTGTTGAAGGCACTTGCATATTCATGCAGTACAGTTCGTTGCCTTCACGTCGACCAGTTGCAATTAAAGTATCGTTACAGTAGAGCTTCAATTCACGTTGACCAAGCTTCGCTTCGACACCTCGATCAGTTGCAGCGCCTATGCTGAACAGGTTACGCTTGATGCCTGGTACGTGTAGCACGTCGCCTAGTGTGTCGAATTTTGCGACCATTGATCATCACATCTACCGCCACCTGACCACGATCAGCTGCGTACAGCATTGTACTGTCGCCAATGGTAATTGAAAGTGAGTCTTTCGGTATCGACTCATACTGTGTGAACCATTCACGATGCGATGTCATGTGGTGAGTAGCACCACTGTCAGCTAGCCACGCGTAGTCTTTGTTGATTTGTTCAGCAACGAACTGAGCATGTGCAGAAAGCAATTGTCCACAGGAGGCACCCGCGGCCGCTGTATTGACATCCCCGTATTTTGAGTCTTGTTTCATCTTGCGGCACTCATTGCGTTTGTGACCCTTCTTGCCACAGTAATGACAGCTGCCGGTGAACTTCGACTTTGTTTTTGATTTCTTGTGCTGTTGACTGTCACTGCCAGTGCCCTTGCTGTCAGTGCCCTTGCTGTCAGTGCCCTTGCTATACAGTGCCGATGATCCGCTGTCGTCTTTGATGTTGAGTGAGTTGACCCCACGGTTCAGCATTTCTTCTTTGAGCAACCTCGGCAGCAGATTGACGAGTGTTTGATCATTCAGTGGTAACGAGTCAAATGCCGTAGTGACATGTCTATAACTTACTGGAAGTGAATGCAGTACCTTTGCAACCAGTTCGACTTCGCTTTGTTTACAGCCAAAGTCTTCAAGTTGTCGAGCCATTGCCTCGACTTCAGCAACGTGAGCAGCTACACTTGTTCCTTCGGTCATCTCATATTTATAAAACTTTTGCAGTAGTAGATATACAGATGTCGGATTCTTTAGTTCATAGAGCGAGCCGAGTCGCGACCACATTTCAGCCGCTGACTTAAGGTTCATTACCTGCCGTATAATATTTGACTCGAGTGCCATGCCAAGTACCAGACGTGCCTTTTTATCAGCTTTATCCCATTCTTCGATTTCCTTTTGCTTATTAACCTTAATTTCGTTAGAGTCATTTGCGGTGGGCGCAGGCGGTTTCTCTCTCGAACCGTTGACAATATCAAATAAACCATGAAAATCAAAATACGATTCAATTTGAAATTTCCATACATTAAAGTCGCTGCCGTTAAACTTATCAAATTGGATCTTGTCCATTTTCGCCGCTGTCGTTACCTTTTTAAACAATCAACACGAATAAGACCTCGTAGATCGCAATGTAATGCGCAGCACGCTGACTTTTTTCCGAATCGTTTCTTAACCTGTTCTTATCTGCAGTGTTTTTATGCCTCTGGGCCCATAACCTGTTGCGCAGGATTACGTAGGTAAATCAAAGCTGTTGATTTATAAACACTGCGTATCTATTTTATTGAAAAAAAAGATGAACAGATAATATATATTATAAGAAGGATAGGTTATGTGTGTGGACCATGTCCAGAACAAGAACGAATAATAACTAACTAAAAAAAGGATAGAGGGTGCTCTATAATGTGTAGGATAGGCCCTCTATTGTGTGTCTCCATCTAGTCATGCAATGGCGAAGCGTTAGTGCGTACGGCGCCAAATTCAACACAATATACATATATATATTAAGTGTAATTATGGACTGTGAATAAAAAAATGTCCATTATACGGAAACGGAGCGGATGCTTCTTGCTCAATTAATAGCAGAAGAAAAAGCTATCGAAAATAAAAAAACTGGAGCTTCCGATCTCAAAAATAAAGCAGCGGCGTGGGAAAGAATTACTGCAAGATACTGCAGCCAAGGCTTCACACCACGTACCAGCAAACAACTTAAAAAATGCTGGGATAATATGAAGCAAAAGTATGTTAATAATTTTTTTAATATATATAATTTTTTAAATATACATCTCTATGTTTACATTTTTGTCAGAAATACTTATATTAATTTATGAAACATTATTTTAGGAAAAAAAAGTTAAACACTTCGATAAAAGTGCAGCGTCTTATGACAGGTGGAGGCGTTGCACCAACAGTGCCCGTTGATCCAGTTATGGATTTTATGGATGCTAATACTCCAAATTTAGACGTTGAAGTGCCGTGTCAATTTGATAGTACAGCTCAATTTGAAGAAGAATGTATGATACTTTTTGTATTTATAATATTTATTTATCTGAAAAAAATCATTTTTTTTTCAAATTTATGTAGCATTTGTCAAAATTTGTTTATTTATTTGTACTTATCTCTTTTCAGATCATATAAAAAGTAACTCAAAAAGGCAGTTAATTTCTAGTAGCGACGAGGATGAAGATTCGATAATAGGTGAAAATGTTTCTTCACAAACTCTGCATAATGAAAATTCGACAGGCCAAAATTTAAAGTACAATATAAATAAAATTGCTGTGTGCGGAACTGTGAGAAAAAACCAAATCCCAGCATCCAAAATTGATCTTCAGACAATAAAAAATGAAAAGGAATCGCGATTAATGAAATTTCACGAAGATACGATAATAATAGAAGATGACATAATAGAAAATAATATAAATAAAATTGCTGCGTGCGGAACCATAAAAAAGAACGAAATCCCAGCATCCAAGATTGATGTCTGGAAAATAAAAGATGAAAAGGAGTTACGACTAATAAAGTGTCGCGAAGCTATTGAACAACAGCGGGAACTTCATTCAATGAAAATGAAAGTTGCTCATGCGGAGGTCAAAATCGCAACGCTCAAACTTTCAAACTTGGCTAAAAATAAAGATCAAGTACAGTCCGAATCCTTACTATAATTAAAATTACATTAATCTACTTAATTATAGTTTATTATAAGTTATTAATTATTATTAGTTATGTTTATTTTATATTTATATCGTATAAGTCGCATAAGTTTATACCAAAGAATACGTTAGTAAATATGTTCTTTTTCGTTTTATATAAATCTTTCATGTGTTCAAATATATTAATATAAAAAAACTGTTATTAATGTTTTTATTACTTTATAAAATTTTATTATATATATTATATACAAACTATATGAATAGTTTTATTTTATTTAGACGATCGATTTCAAGATGAAAATACGGAAAATAATATTCGATGGCGTTTATTAAAAAAATATATTCGTGACGGGGAAAACTCAATTGAGTTTTACGAAGATGGACCTTTTAAATAACGAGACAATAACCGCGAACTATTTTCGGAGTAACATATGTTTTATGAAAAATGCGTTATTATAAAAGCTCTTCTATGTGCAAGTCCAATGCCATCTTCTTCTTGATTATGAACAGCCTGAACAGTCTCGAATACTTCATTTTGTACATATTCTTCTTCAATTTCCTCAATTCTATGCTGAATACATATATTATGCAAAACAGCAGTAGCACAAATAATTGCAACCGATGTACTTAGTTTTGTCCTTAAACCGTAATATAAGCATGGAAAGCGACGCTTCCAAACTCCGAATAGCTGCTCAACAATAACTCTGGTCTTTTTATGTGCATTATTATAACTAATTTCCTCATTGTTATTAGGCCTCAATACAGGAGTCAGTAAATATCTTCGACATGCGTATCCACTATCTCCAAGCAAAATCCCATTGAGATGTCCCAATTCGAAACGACACCGAACACCGCTTTGATCAAAGATTACAGCATCATGCACCGAACCAGGATGTCTCACAACAATGTCCAAAATTTCTCTTTGAGGTCCGCATACAATCTATAGTAGACAAATCTTATTTTCTTCATACTAAATACGGCAATTAAATAATATACCTGTACATTTAATGAAAACCATCCTTTTTGATTCCGATACACTTCTCCATTATTTCCTCCAGGATTGACAATGCGTATATGAGTGCAATCGATACAGCCTATTATACTTGGAAAATTCGCTATCTCATAAAATCTATTAGTATTTTGCCTTCGTAGCTGTTCTGTAGAGAAGTTTATATATCGTCCTAGATGGGATGCTAAAATTGTTGACACTCGTGCAACAATACGCGATATCGATGCTTGACTATATCCTCTAATATCTCCATTAACAAGCTGATGGATATATATCAAATATATGAAAAATATATATATTTAAATATATATATTTAAATTTTACACACATACTTGAAAGCTACTTGTTGCATAAAATCGTAATGTTATTAAAAGTTGCATTATTGGAGAAATCGGTAGTCCGCGATTGTTGTCTCGCTGTAGCTGTTCGTATACCAGTGGTAATAGAATATCAATCACAGTTCTTTTATTAAATCTATATCGTTTTTTAAAAGGTCTATCTTCGTAAAACTCAATTGGATTTTCCCCGTCACGAATATATCTTTTTGGTAAACGCCATCGAATATTATTTTCCGCATTTTCATCTTGAAATCCATCGTCTGAATAACTTAAAAATTCCTTAAAAATTTTATCCATTTTAATATTAAACACTTTTTATACTGCATTCCGTAAATATAACACCAGACCAATAACACTACAAATTGTATGACACTTTTGGGTTATATTATCGTGTCATCTGCTAAAAAGTTTACAATTGCCGCCTCAAGGAAGCTCGTAACCTCCCTTGAGATAAGGGAGCAAATAAAGCTCCTTTTTTGGTAAAGGAAGGTTTATGAAACGTAGTTTAGCCAATAAGGATTCCTTATTCCTCAAGGAAGGTCTATGAATACGGGTATAAATATCACAATCAAAAAGAGACATATAGATTAATAATTTCCATTCAACAATAAAATTAATATTTACCACATTGTCGTAAGTCTGTTGATCGACGTCCCCAAAATTTAAGAGATTATCGAGCACAGTAAAAGGAAAGCACCCCGGTGGTTCTCTTATTCGTGCAGGGCGGCCGTTTCGTCGTTGAATTTTTTTTAATGTTTCTTCAATGCGACTAAAATAGAAATTCGTTAATTTTATAACTCCTTCTTGTGCCATAGCACGAGATGCTTACTTTTGATTTTTCTCCATACGGTCCAGCTGAGCTTGAAACTTCCTAGAAAAAAGTAAACATTATAAGCATTAGAATAATAAAGAAACACATAATGTACATTAAAAGAAGCATTATTACCTGAACATTGAGACGACGTAGTCCATGATTTTTGTCCGTGATGGTTTATTTTCCTGGACGGATGGCAAAGTTGCTCTAGGATCCGCTGTAACTAGAGAAGGATCGGGCAAAGATGCGGGTGCAGAAGGACGTTTGCTAGTGTTTGTTATGTATCTGGAGGGCTGTGTTTTTGAAGCTATTAGTGTAGATGCGGGTGAATGTGATGTGTTTAATGTGCGTGATGAATGTTTTGTGCCGTGATCGAGTGATTGATGTTGAAAGTTCCGAGAATTGTTATCCGGTGTTGAAGAGTGGGAAGTTGGAGGATCTGTTAAATACCGAGGATTTTGAGTGCGTACGGATGATTGTGAATGTAGTATAGGTGATTGTGTGCTGTGTGTGGGGTGTTGAGTGCGTACGGATGATTGTGAATGTTGTATGGGTGATTGTGTGCTGTGTGTGGGGTGTGTATGTTTGTCCCGGGTGAAAGTAGAAGGAGACTGCAGAGACTTTCTCTTTTTTGAAACATCCGACCAAAATTGATCGGCTGCTCTTGCGAGATCCTCCACTCCATCTCCTTTTTTTCCTTTTTTTGTAGACTCGTCTAAACAAAAAAGAAGTGGTTGTTTGGAAGGATTGATTGATGCGTGAAATAATTAATTATTTGCTGATAAAAAAGAAACAACGACAAATACATCAGGAATTGGAAGATCAACATCATTGGCAGGCTCAGATAGCCAATACGGCATACGAAAGCATTTTCCATGAATTCTTAGGAGTTGAATCAAATTTAGCTCGTATGATAAAGATGAACAACGGAATACGCCAGTAGAACCTGAAGAAATGAGTACGTCAGTGAGAGACTCAACTCTAGAGAAAACATTTGCCAGGAAGCAATACTCATCGTCCATACGTATGATATTTCGAACAACACAAATCGACAAATCTTCGAGAATAATGGTATTGTCTTGATCATTAATACCGATACAAAAATCAGGAGTTTTGTACGTCGAGAATTGTAAAACATTAACAGGCAATTGAGGAAGTAAGGGACCATTTTTGTGTCTACCGGAGAGTCTGACTGAAGCATTATCATTTTTCCTAGTCGCATTTCGTCGATGAAATTCTATGCGTCGATTAGCAATTTGCTGCAGATGCTGATGAGGTTTCCTACAACACCGACGAAAATAGAGAAGCCTTCATTTGCGCACAGTACAATTGCACACGTTGCAATTGCCCACCGTGCTATTAGACACATGAAGTTGCGCACAGTTCTTTTGCGCACAGTTCTTTTAC
This sequence comes from Lasius platythorax, assembly GCA_963971435.1. Lineage (NCBI taxonomy): Eukaryota > Metazoa > Arthropoda > Insecta > Hymenoptera > Formicidae > Lasius > Lasius platythorax. The sequence goes on along the minus strand of OZ020547.1, from coordinate 3,328,011 downwards.
ACAGTTTATTTAACTAAGTAATTAGAATAATTAGGTAAAAATACACACACACACAGGGGGTGCAAGGGGGGCCTTCGGCCCCCCCCCTACCGCACCCACCCCGTCGGTAGGGGTGCCTTAAGAACGTGTGCGCAAATGAACTGTGCGCAAAAGAACTGTGGGCAACTTCATGTGTCCAATAGCACGGTGTGCAATTGCAACGTGTCCAATTGTACTGTGCGCAATTGAGCCTCTCCCACGAAAATACGTCATATTATTTTCGTATGGAAAAGCGGAGAAAGAATCTAGTGGACCGAAACGTTTTACATCTTCGACAAGATGCAAAAGGCAATGCGTATTATACGTCAAAAAGTCAAGCCCATAAATATTTTCAGCGTGATTTATAAAAATGCATAATGCTGAATGAGCTAAGGACAAATCCGAGTCTGAGATGGAAGGTCTACATAAAATGCGAATACCCAGGTTTAGAAGCATAAAATGCGAATAAACCAATGGGTGGACAATGCCTGCAAAAATTGCCGGACCACTGTAACATAAAATTTGCCGTTGCTCAGTGGCCTTGAATTTCTTAAATTTTACAATCGAAGTAGGTTTTCGCGAAAACTCGCGAGGACACCAATTCTTTACTGTTTCTAAACGCCTAGAAAGCAATTTTTTAACTCGAGGAGTCAGTTTTACGAAACGAGAATATTTACCATCGATGTGGCCGAACTCAATTTTTTCCATAACACCTAATAATACTGGATGCATATATTCATAGGGCACCTGAGTTGGAATTTGCATTGGAAGACGAGAGAGAGGACTATTACCTTCTTTGTGATGTTCTCCATCGAGACATTGAGTATACTCTTCAACAGTTCTAGGTCTATGATTTACTCCGCGTAAAGCCATAATGCCCGGACGAAAACACTCACCTACTATCCAACATTTTGAACATGGTACTCGTGCGTTATGTGCTGTGTGATTCAACATTAATGCACGAGCAGGTGCATCCGCGATAAAACATCTAAGCTCAATCGTTTTTCTCACACCATTGAATTCAATTCCATTATTGTCTAAAGTTTGAAGAACTTCAGTGACAAAATGTTCGAAAAAATCTGACGGATTGATAGGTTTACTTGAACCTCTCCAAATACCCACGATTTCTGGCTTAGATTTAGGAATATTCGCTATTCTAATCTGAATTGGCCACATCTGAATTTTACTGAAACTATCCAAAGTCGCCCCATCAGTGTTAAAATCAATTAGAAGATGTTCTGGGATTTGCATTGCAGGAGTTTCATGAAGAATGGAAAGAAGACCTGCTACAAATCCTAAATGAAGATATTCGCCTCCAGATATTTGTTGAAGTTCACAACGTGTTCGAGGAGTTTGAAGAAGTGATCTAACATCAATTTTCAAATTAGAAAAGCAACCATGAGACCTGAGAACTTTTAAAACTGCATTTCCCTGCACGTGGGACATATTGGTAGATGAAAAGACTTCAGCAAGCTTGGATTCAAAATTTTGTAAAGTATCAAAAGCTTCAAAATCCTCTTCCTCGTCAATGTCTATCCTATCTGCATCGGTGTCTGAGCCAACTATGTCTCTGTCATCAGAAACTTCAGAAAACGTGTCATTAATAACATTTTCATCATTAACCGGACTTACATTGGCATTATCTCGAACATTCGATATGGAACATGTCTCGAAAATAATTTCAACATCACTATCTAAATCATTTTCAGCTTGGGAACATTCGCTACTGTCATCTTTATTTGTTGCGCGAAGAGTGGCTTCAAGGCGAGAACGCTGCCGTTCAGATAAATCATAAATAACTTTTCTACATCTTGTTCTTTTACCGCGATGGATTTTCTTTTCATTACTCTCCCTTCTTTCGCTCATCGAAGTTGACGGCCCAGGACTGCACGACATGTTGGTCTATTTTTACCCAACTTGACACAAACTATTGAAATAAAATTGAAAAATTATTCCACAACCGAAAAAATGGAAAAGAAAAACAGTAATCTCATTCCAGAAATAATAATTAAAGATGACAAGGAAAACTCACACAATATAAATACTTGCAATGAATGTAAGAGAGGAAAAAAGTGACAATGATTATGTCAAAAGACAAAACAAAAAGAAACAATTAATAAAACCAGCAATTATTTATGAATTAATAAGACCAAAAATAAGAATTTATTGTAACAAGAAAAACAACAAATATTAATGGAAGCGATTCTTTGTTACGTTTTAACTGTGTGAATACCAAAAACCTCTTTTACAAATTAAATATTTGTAATAATCTCAGAAACAATGCATGCAATTATAATATTTTAGTAAAAGAGATGAAAATAGGAAAGAAAAAAGGAAATTCTCACTGTTAAGAAAATTATTTTGGAATATTTAGCACAGTAGAAAATGCTAGTCAATTGTAAAAAGAAATAAGCACACAATATGAACAATGTTGAAAAAATGCAAAAAATATACAAAGTAAGATGTTAATGCGTGACAAATTAATCAATTTTATGTAACACTATTACTATGAAAAGAAAATAAACTTTTAAATGTTAAAATGCAGTAACAAACCAAAAAAGTGCATTTGCTTTTAACATTCCAGGAAAAAAAAATCATACAGAAATACTCACAATTAGATAGATTTGTCTTCCTCTATCTTATAATTATTCTTCAATACTTACGGCAAATATTTACACAAATGTACATCACTAATACAAATTTAGATGTGATGATATGTAAAAGTTGGGTTATATTTTCACTGTGAGATAAATTTGAAAGTAAAAATAAGTAATTAATTAAAGTATTTTTGATTTTGTAAATTTTGTTGTAATTTTGTTTAATTTTGTGTAGCAAAAAAACAGTCATATACACATGCAGTTACACTATTTTATTATTTAATATAACTTTTTTCTTTTTAAAATTTATATATATATATATTATTATATTAGAATATATTATACTTACCGCAAAAAGTAATCAATCGTGAAGAAATATATTATATATTATATATATATTTATAAGCAATATAATAATTCTCTCTATATATCTCTCCGTCCGTTCACGTAAAAAGCTTCGCGCTTAGTGAGGGCACGGTGAAGGCACAGTGAACACACGCCGTGCTGCGTCTAGTGCTGCCCCCTTCATTACACGGCGTGCCTTCTGGTGCCGTCACCGTGCAGTTACCGCGTGCGCTTCCACTCAGTGAAAACACAGTGGCAGCTGTGACGTCCCGCTATTTTTTCGAACCCATATTTGCAATAATAATTAAAAAATGCTTTTACTCATAAAATACAGAACAATTATATAACCTATTCGTTCTATTTCTTATTATTAGCGATTTTTATTATTATTGTTAGTTACTTAGCGTGCTTATTTTATACGCCTTATTTAGCTTAGAAATCTAATATCCTTTTAGTCTATAACTACGAACTATAAGAAATTCAAGATTTCCCTATATAACCGCACTGCGACCAATCAGCGAGCTCCATTTTGGAACTAGCGACACGAATCAATCAGGCGCCATCCCTAGAACCGAACCGCGCACATGTAGCGCTCTGGAATTAACCAACGATTTTTAGAATTAATTAATATTAAAACACCTTAACATAGATCTGGGGATAGTAATACGTTTTAACAGTCATTGTTAATCAAGCTTCTATTACGACAAATGTAAGAGATTATAAAGTCATAATTACTTATTGAATTAACTTTTTATAAACTATTAAAGATTTGAAAGCAATTATTGAAATTATGTTAAAGTCTCTTAATAACTCAAATAAATAACTTCAATAAATAATAATTATGGCTTTGTAAATGATTAATCTAATTATGTAAACGCTTCACTTTTAGCTTAAGCATTATGCGACGACATAACTACTTTTATTAAGACTCCACTGTTATACTTTGTGGAATCATATTTTGCATATAATAATTTGCAAACAGCTTTCTTTATAAATAATTAGAACCAATAGTTAAAACTATATGAAAATTGATTAGCTCTAAAATATTATTGAAATACTAAGCTAACAATAAATTATTATAAATTGATTCCATAAACAAGAGAATTAGATACAAATTTTAATATTTTACACTAGCCTAGCATTACGAAATATTCAAGGAATAAAATATAAGATTATTCAGATCGATCGATGCATGTAACTCGGTCAAGGGGAGGTAGAGACCAGCAGACTCCTTATCTATATCACTCCGGCGTGTATCAAAACATAAGAAATTCGTAAGCAAGCTCCTGTAGCTACCCGGTGATTCGATTAAGAAGAATTCTATGACGGCCCTTTCTGGAAGGAGTAATTCCCACCCCCAAAGCCCTTCAAATGACCTATGACCAATGCATCAAAGTCCGATTCGATTGCCTTTGTCTCAAAGGTATATAAACCGCTAATTTCGCGCTCCGATTCATTATATATTCTGCATTCATCCTTTAAACAAGTATTTCATTATATCTTCTATATTCGTCCATTAAACAAGTAATTCATTATATTCTTCGAGCTGTATCAATCATTATAACATACATTATTCGGCGTTAAGACTTCTAATTGTCAATCGTGCGCTAGATATTCAATTGTGCAAAACTGAATAAAGAACTCTGTGCATAATTTCGAGTGAATTAAATTCCACCTTACTCGCTGCGACCGAGGTCCTCCAGGAAGCGTGAAGGTAGAGAAAAGTGCAGCAGAGCTATAGATTGCAGTTACAATACGGTAAGTAATTACAATTCCTTTAATCCTGATCACATAGTCTTAGCGAAGATTAGAAATTTGTTAATGACTGACAGCCACTTCAATCCATTACTTCTTCAATTATTCCATCGTCACTCAACAATTCGTACACTCACAGTGACATTCTTATATCCCTTATTTAATAAAGAAAAACCCCTGTCAAGCGCTGGCACGTAGCTGACAGTTTTCGGTCAGTCAATCCTTAACTAACATAAACTATTATCAAATAATCATCAAACACCCTGAATCTTCCAAACAGTATTAATACTAAAAGAAAGTTAGATTTTTAGTTAAGTAATACTACTGTTGACACTCGGACGTCGTCCAACCCTCTGTTAACCTGACGCTGAGCATCCTCTGTTATGCCCTAAGCGTCATTCTATACCTAATCCTAGATATTCCTTTCGTTATCGAGCACCCTATGTTGTGCCCTGATCGACAATTTCCAATCACCACCCAGTACATCTCCATAGCTAACCGGGCACCCTATGTTGTGCCAGGTCAGTAACTTTCCTTGACCGCATATCTCTCCATTTAAGATTGTCAACAGAAGATTTATAAACGGAGATATATCTCATATTTTATTCGCTCTCTTCTCATCCGCCCTTAAATTTCCATCGCCGCCGAGCACCCAATGTTGTGCCCTTGGTAGCACTCCGTACAAATAATTTTGCTTTGTTAACTGAGCATCCATTGTTATGCCCTGGTTAACGCTCTCCGCATTCTCCATACCTTCCTTTTGAATTGAAAGATTATATTATACAAAGATATAAATTTAGTAATGATACTGTATTCTTTATAACCAATTACCCTCAAACCTTATCCCTTTTTACAACAATTATCCTTATAAGAAATTTTAACTTAAATAAAATTTCTAATCTTCAATTTAGTTTTAAGGCACGATTCCTGAGTAAAATATATATATATATATATATATTACATTCTATATAAATACACATATATTAAATAATTTTCAAGTGACATAAAATATAAAATAACTTTCTTAAACTTTTATTTAATTAATTATATCATAATATCTTTTCTCTTTTCTTACGAATTCACATTAAAGAAATCTTGTATGAACTGATCATTTTATTCAATTTAACCTTATTAATAATAATTGGACTCATTGATGATTACTTTAACGGATATATAGATGAAGATCTATTAATAGTTCTCTTAAGACATCTTCGAACTTCTCAAATCATATATTTGTATTTACATACGTAAAACAACCCTAGTAAATCCTTAGAAAATAATAAATCGTTATTCTGTGCCTCCACACCTCATTTTCCCTAGATCTACAAGTCAGGTCCTAGCTCTCGGCGTCCCTAGGGTATAACCGGTGCATGCAGGTTGCCCAATAAAATAGAGAGCATCCTTTTCTTTTGCTAACCTAGGTATAGTGAAAGAAAGAATTGTCACTCCAGACGTGACAGTTCAAAATTTTGGTGGCAGCGGTGGGATCAGCCAAAAAGGACTGACAAAGATCTTTATTTGCAAAAAGGAAGTTCTCAGAAATTAATCTTTCTTCTTTCCTAAAAAGAAAGAATTTCAACTTCGAAAAATAAATATTACTGAAACATACTTGTATACATATAACTATATATTCATATTTTTCTTTTATTCATACCTCCTTAAAGTACACTAATTAATCCAACATGCCGAATACACGATCGCAAAGTTCTAAAGTTCCCTCCGAAACAAGCGAGAACCCAACACGTAACGAGCTTGAAGTCCTTAATCAGTAATTAATAGAGAAGGAGGAAATTCTCAATGATTACACAAGAATATTACAAGAAAAACGGGATGAATTATTAGCTTTACGTCAAAATATCGAACACAACAGATCCACTCACACTGGCGACGATCAACTTGATTCTATACTACGCATTTTACACGAACAAGTCTCTAACTTAAGCACTTTGCCTGATCAAATGGAAAAACTGAATCAACGTATTAACAATATCCAACTTTTCAATCCAACTTCTAATAAACAAACTGCCCATCGCCACCCCGCTCAAGATCTTCCCCGCAGATCTAGCCCTTTAGACTCTCCCATTCGGCTTAAAGATGTGGTTGATTCTATTCTGAAATACGACGGACACAAAATATCCGTTTTTCATTTCACTAAAATGTGCGAACGAGCCCTTGAAATGATTCCACAATATCAAGAATATCACTTAGTACAGTTAATAATAAATAAACTACAGGGACACGCTTATGCTGCGATAGAAGGAACAGAATATACAACCGTTTTTGAATTAACCAGACAACTAAAAAGAATTTTTGGTTCCAACAAAACCGTAGATCAATATTGCGGCGAGCTAGCTAACATTTATATGAAACCTAACGAAAATATTTTCGATTACATTAAAAGAGTAAAAGAATTACGTGCAGCAATAATTGATGGAGAAACTAATACAACCGGGTATATCGATGAAATTACAAAAGACAATATCGAACATACTGTTACTACAAGCTTCATTAACGGTCTTCCTTCCGACCTCTTAATTCGCGTTAAATTAGAATAACGGTCGCACACATTTGAAGACGCCTTTATAACCGCAATACAACTTTCAAAAACTCTGGAAGCAGAAAACGCGCGCAAAAGAATCACGCCATCTTACAAATCTAATACTTCTTCTCGAGCTGACTTTTCAAATAACCTTGGACCTTCTCGATTTTTTACCAATCATACCAATTATCCGCAACAATCTACCCAACCACCAACCCCTCAAAATACCACAACTCCTTTTATAAAACCACTTATTCCGGGAAGACCTGGACCAAACTATCCTGTTGAAAAAATTTGTCGGTACTGTAAAAATCCTGGGCATCTTATAAATGAATGTCGTAAGCTTGCGTACAGACAATCTGTTGAAAATAATCCATCTACTTCACGCTCTTTTAATAATGATAATAATAATACTAGCATTCCGGGAAACTCTCAGAGCGTTCCGGTAATCAGCGGCGTCCGCCGGAGCGATGTTCAACCAGGGCGCCCATCCCTTCCCCAAAACGCACCAGTAACAATTGTCCTACCTCAAGGGCCGATTCCATCCTTACCGCCTGTGTTGGAAGAATAGAGGAAAAAACAAAGCTCAGTGCATTACCTTCTGTCACACTTTCCTCTCCAAATTTAAAAGGAAAATGTTCCTTTATGATCGACTCTGGTTCTGGTGTTAATCTTATAAAAAAATGCTATGTCAATCAAAATGTAGTTTTAAATGACAAAGATTTTCTATCTCTTCAAGGTATATCCTCTGAACCAATCTCTACCTTAGAATCTGTTATCCTATATTTACTCAATTTACCTACCGTCTTTCACGTAGTTCCCGATACCGTCGGTTTTCCTCACGACGGAATTTCAGGAAATAACTTCTTGAAAGAGAGAATGGCCAATATAGACTACAAAAACAGATGTTTACACTACGATAATACTAGTATTCCTTTTTTGGAAATAACTTATGTCCATATTGGAAAAAGATCCATTTCACCCTTTTACGTTAATATTATTAACTCAGAAAAACAATATGGATATATACCACGTCGTACATTAATCAAAAACGTTTACTTCGGAGAAGCAATTGTCGCGAATATTAACGGTAAAGCTTACTTACCTATTGTTAACGCGACCGAACACGAATACAACGTAGTGATCCCTTCTATTGAATTGCAAGATTTCGACTTTGTAGATACGCTTAAAAGATCTACGATCCTTGGCGATGTCATTGAAACCCGAGGGAATGAGATGACAAACGACAACGAAGTTCTAAATTCTAATCCTTCCGAGGAAGGTAACTCTATAAATATCACTGCAACCTTAGGGCATCCAGTGATCGTTAATAATTCCCTAGAATATGAAAATAATACAAATCATGTTGATATGACCCGAGGGTCACTAGTAAACTATAATCACTCTAACTTTTCTAATGAAATCCAAAATGATAAAACTTCTATAAACTTCCCTGACGAGGAAGTTCCTTGTGACCGTACATCTGCTATCACGCAGCTCTTACGATTAGAACATTTAAACTCCGAGGAGCTAGATAATGTTAAATCATTAATTCTTAACCATTCCAATAGATTCCACCTCCCTGATGATAATCTCGGAGCTACTAACGCTACACAACATTCCATACCTACTACCGACGAAATTCCTATCCATACAAAACAATATCGATATCCTCCTGTCCACAAAGACGAAATTAACAAACAAGTCAATGAATTATTATCCAACGATCTAATAGAATACTCTACATCTCCTTATAATTCTCCTGTGTGGATAGTACCAAAAAAACCTGATTCTAAAGGTAACAAAAAATGGCGAATGGTCATCGATTACCGTAGTCTCAACGAAAAAACCGTAGGAGACGCGTATCTCCTCCCGAACATAACTGATATCCTCGATCAACTAGGATCTGCCAAATATTTTTCCGTTCTTGATTTAGCTTCCGGTTTCCATCAAATTTCTATGACATCAAAAGACGCGCCGAAGACCGCATTCTCAACCCCATATGGTCATTATCAATTTAAAAGAATGCCATTCGGTTTAAAAAATGCTCCCGCAACATTTCAGAGATTGATGGATAACGTTCTTTCCGGATTACAAGGTAACGAACTATTTGTGTATATGGATGACATAGTAATATACGCCAGATCATTAAAAGAACATGAAGTTAAATTTAATAAATTGATGCAAAGACTAAGAACCGCGAATTTAAAACTACAACCAGACAAATGCGAATTTTTACGCCATGAGGTAGCGTATCTCGGTCATATAATCGGTGCCGACGGAGTCAAGCCCGATCCAAACAAAATAAAATCAATAGCTGAATTTCCTACACCTAAAACCGAAAAAAATATTAAACAATTTTTAGGATTAACCGGATATTACAGACGGTTTATTCCACAATTTTCTAAAACCGCTAAACCGTTAACTGATTTATTGAAGAAAAATAATACATTTAATTGGCAACAACGCCAATCCGAAGCATTCAATATTTTGAAAACCGCATTATGCTCTGAACCGGTACTTCAATATCCAGATTTCACTAAATCTTTTATTTTAACAACCGATGCATCCGGATATGCTATCGGAGGAGTACTCAGCCAGGGACAAATCGGAAAAGATTTACCTATCGCTTACACATCACGCGTATTAAATGCCGCCGAACAAAATTATTCTACAATTGAAAAAGAATGTCTAGCAATAGTTTATTGCACTAATCACTTCCGACCATATTTATACGGTAAAAAATTCACAATCATAACCGATCATAAACCTTTAATTTGGCTTCACTCAATTAAAGATCCTTCCTCTAGATTATGGAAATGGAGAACTAAATTAGCTGAGTACGAGTATGAAATACAGTATAAAAAAGGCAGTTTAAATAGTAACGCAGACGCATTATCCAGGAACCCTCCCGCGGATTACACATTACCTCTGTTTTCAAAGAACGCGATACCTTACTATGAAAATGAACCCAGTACATCCGCTCAGAATAATGACACAATAGATCCATCAACTGAATCTCTAAATAATGAGCCGTCCGTACTCGAACGAACCATAGAAGAAGATCCTAGTGATGACGATGAAATTGATGAGAATGAAAGGATAAACGAATTTAATAATCAATATGAAGAAATACTCGACCTTGGTGGAGAATCCCGAGATACAGATCGAATTATAATAACGGAAAGTCGCGACAGTCTACTGAAACAATCTGATAACCATGTAATTTTTATTCACGTAAGGCTGCGTTCAGATTCCCCACCCGGTGGGTGATCACTGGGTGACCAGGTGAGTGGGCGGAGCTAGCGAGAAGCTCCCGAGTGGTTTACGGAATCTGAACGCACTCGACGCTGCTCGACGCACTGACTACCGGTACAAAATTGTATACATTCTCACATAACCTCTCAGTTAACCTTATTTCTACATAAAGATGTCAAGTTCGAATTTTGCTTTAGATGCCAAAAGGCATGAACTATATAAATCATCAGAAACCAACGAACCTGTTATCCTAGATGGATCATTATTTATTCGCGATAAAATCAGTAAGTATTTATGACTTGAACTCACACGTACGTACATAGGAGAATTTTTTAATTGTCTACAATCATTTTTTAAATATTACTAGAGATATTTATATCCAGTTTTATCTATTACAAGAGACCCATAAAGATATAATGAAATTTCGAGCTGTTATTGTGTATTATCAATATATAACGTTATTAATAAAATAATTTGTATCACATTCATTCATTTGGTGTATTTCAGAATATAACATTCTTTTTGCTAAAATAATTTATTGTAAAGCTAATTTTGTGTGTGTATGTGTGTGTTTATAAACTAAAAAGCATGATTTATTACAGCTGATGTTCTTATGATGATTCCTGACACATTAGAAACAAGGAAGTTCTTTAATCTTAGTACAATCAGAAACAATTTAAGTATGTACATTTTTTAATAAATAGACTGTTCGTTTCTTTTTATTATCTTCTTTTCTATTAATATAATTATTCTTTTGTAGAAAGTTGTAATACTAGTATTATTCCTTCAGTTTCATCTGATGCTGATGAAACTAGTACAGAAGAACTGATTAGGAATAACAATTTAGGTATACATTGAATTAACAAAAATTTGATTTATTTATTGTTTTTCTTTTATTTTCACTGTATAAACGTTTCATTGCAGATATGTGTAATACACAGTCTCTTTCTTCTTCATCGGATTCTGCACCTGGACAGATAACAATGCTGTGAGAGCACTCATTTCTAAATGGAAAAACCACGAAAGTGATTTCAAAAATACTCAGATTAGAAATAGTAAGGTGTGGCAGATGATTGCAGATGATTTAAAAAAAGAAAATCCTTTGTGGAGCTTTAATGGTACTCAATGCGAAAATAAATTCAAAGATGTTAGAAAATCGTACACTAAAGTGAAAGATCACAATAACCAGAGTGGAGCAGAATTAAAAACATATAAATTTTACGAAGAGATGGAGGCTGTATTGGGTGAAAAACCAATTGTTAAACCTATTTCAATAGCATCAACATTAAAGAAGAGGGTATGTCCGTATCCGAAGAGAGAAGAATCACCATATAATTCTGACAGTGATGAAAAAGAAAATTTGCGACAGCCAAATCGAAAAAAAAGTAAAATAGCGAAAGAATTGGACAAATAGAGTGCACAACAAAAAACAGAATCAATGGAACGGGAGCAAGCTAAAATGCAGCGGCATAAAGAAAAAATGGAAAGACAAGATAAAGCTATAGCAGTTTATAAAGAACAAATGGAAAAATTATTGGAAAAGCTTTAATAAGTTGAAACAGTATTTTTTCTCTTTTTCTTTTTCTGGTTAACAATTTCTTTATAATGTAGAATTTCACAAAAGTATTTATCTTTCAAAATGTTTTATTGGAATATAGATTTCCTTATACTGTAGTTTCATGCAATGTTTGGCTGTGTTCTTATAAGATCTCTATTCATAAAATATGTTTCTTTAATAATTCATATTTTATATATTTAATGTAAGGACCTATCCAGATAAACTTGTATAGATGTATAACCATATACATAAAAAAATTATCTCTTATCTTGCATTTTACCTATGTCTATAATAATGTAAATAAATGTGATTGGATATTTTTTTCACATATAGTTATGTAGCTATATATGTTTATCTGGATGAGCCCTTATATTTTAGAATAGCGATTAAAAGTAATTTGTTTTTTTGCCAAAGATAGCTTATGCTATATTATATATAACGTAAGATTACACACAGTCCATTTAATGTTTACTTTAGCTTAAAAATATTTAATACGAATTTTTAGTTTTATAAGCGTTAAGTATTAAAAAGAAGTTATTTAGTCTTTCTCATTACATACAATTATGTAATTTCTTATTAGAACATTATATATGTTTATTTTGTAAGGTATTTAATATATTTATCTCTTGTTTAATATTCAATGTTCTTAAGATAAATATTTCATACTAGAATTCTTAAATATGAAATTGAAATGCTTCCATTCTTCTAGTCACAAGCCATTTTTTGTGATATGTAAGGTAATATTGTGAAGTTATTATGGTACTCCTTAGGTTTTTTATTACTGTCAAGAAGATAGAAAGATGCTGTTATATAAAAAATAGGCATCTAATAAATAGTATTTTATTTTATTTAGAATAAAAAAGTATATTTTTACATTAGAAATTATAAATGAAAATCGACAATTTATTTTACTTTTCTTTTCTTTGTTTTTACATGATAATGTAATGCTAAAAAGTTTTAATTCAATAAATAACTAAAGATAAGAAGTAACTAAAAGATGTTTTATAAGTTAAATCTCGTTTAACTTAATTCCTATCTTTTTCTACCTATAAGAATTAGAATAAAATAATTTATATTACATTCATTCATTTAATATGTATCAGATAATCACATTTTCTTTTCTAAATACTGTAATTATATTTTTTTTAATTTAAATGTATACTTATGAAAAGATTGATTAGATTGCATGTAAATATTAAGCTTCAGCAACAATTGCACACAAATATTGACGTTTTACTTCTCCTGCCTCTTCATTACGTATATTTCCAGCATAAGCCTGCTCAATCTCCATTTCTATACCTTCCTGTATAAAGTCTTCTACATCATTTTCATCAATGCCATCCAGGCATATATTATGCAATACTGTGCAGGCAATTATAACATGAGGAATCATTTCATCTACATTCATATCAAGAAACTTCAGTCTACGAAATCTACCCTTTAATAGTGCAAATGCACGTTCAATCACTGATCGTTTGGATGAAAGAACAGTGTTAAATTTTTTCTGAGCCTGAAAAGAAGATATCACGAAATGTACTTTAAATTTATTCTACAAGAAAAAAATATAAGAATAAATAACGAAATATCTTACAGCTGTAAGTTGACCACGGTCAATATATGGGGAAATACACCATGTTAAGACAGGGTATGCCTTGTCACCAATAATAAATTCATCATTAGGAAAGAATAATTGTTTATCTATTTGAACTTCTCTCCATAAATCTGAATTTCTGAAGACTCTTAAATCTCCAACTGAACCTGCAAATCCTGCAAAACAGTCAGTGAATTTCATACGGGCATCACAGACTGCTTGCAAAATTATGGCATACGTTTTCTTATAGGTTTTATAGTATTGGGAGTCAACCTGGAATGAAAGAAAAAAATACATGATACTATTTTTTCTCTCCTACTTTCAAGTACAATATTAAATTTTTACAATAGACATCAATAACATAATTACATACTTTAGGAGCTTTTATGAGAATGTGTGTACCATCAATGGCACCAATAATGCCTCGCAGTAATGAATTTTTGTTGAAATCTGCTTTTACTCTAGCAAGTTCTTGGCCTCTTGGCCATACAATGATTTGGCCTGATATATCATTTAAACATTCAACGACTCTCATAAAACTTTTGTTTAACGAACTTTTTGCAAGGTCAAACCTTTCACCAACAGAACTTAAATAAAAGATTCATATTAACTAAATTATTATTTACACATTTTTTGCTTATACAAAATCAAATGTTTATCAGAAACTTACCGATATGAATCAGGTGTTGCCAATAACCACAATGATCCCAATAATTGCTTTCTTATTGGAATTACAGCTTTTCCTTGAGGCAAAGAAAGAACAGGACTTAGCATTGCTTCTAAATTTTTATATGTTGCTGGGGTCATGCGGAAATGCCTTCTAAACTGCTGTGTATTAAATCTTGGTACAGTTACTTCAACATAATTTTTCATCCTTGGAGGTTTCCGTTGACCTCCATGCAATTGAATTCTTCTTATATTTCCTTCATCTGAATCGTCACTGGTTTCACTATCTGTATCGAAAAATACATGGACACGGAGAAAATTATTACTGAGAGTGAGCGCAATAAGTGCAACAGCTCGTCGACGTTCATCCATGTTTAACAGTGGGCATCTAATGTAATGACTAAAACAAATTATAACATTATTTCAGAATCAGAATAAATTTCATAATGGCTTTATTTACACCAGTCGTTTGATACACATATCAAATAGTAAATAACTAGTAAATTGATTTAGTTATTGGCTGATCAGCTCAAATGTACTATTTAATACGCGTATCAAATGCTCAGTGTAAACTAGGCCAATATATAAAATAACAATAAACGAAAATACATAAATATCTTACTAAGTATGTCTTGATTCGTGTAAGTAGAGAATTACTAATGGCACAGGAGAAATCAATTTAAAGAATGGAGGATTCTTATTTCGACATAAATTAGATGAAGTCCATACGCTGCATGAATGTACCTATATATTTTATTAATATCAAAAAATATTGAAATATTGTATTGATAATAAAGGCTCAGACACAATGCTAGACGATAACAATAGGAACAGGGAATAGAAATCAGAAATCATGTATAAATACAGAATAAACAGTGACACAGGCAATAGGCACAGAATTTCCAACGTGACGAAAACTGTTGACCGCGTCACTGTTTATTCTGCATTTCATACATGATTTCTGATTTCTATTCCGTTTTTATTGTCATCGCTTAGCATTATATCTGACAATGAACTTAAAAAATCTATAGCGTACTAACCTTAAATATAAATTTTCATTGTCGATGCATTTTGGAACACAGGAAGAAGTCTTAATGCGTCATCCCACCCGTTCCACCCGGCTCAAGGAGCCATGTGGTTTTTCCACCCTCCCGGGTAGATAGGTGACAATGTGAACGCTCCATCTAACATCCGGTTGGAGCACCCTAAAAGGAATCTGAACGCTCTTTGGGCGCCTGGGTGGGGAATCTGAACGCAGCCTATACGGGACTCCTTTTGATAATGGCGCTAAAAAATATCAAAAAGCTAATTTATTACCAAACTATGAAAATCTCACTTTCGAAAGAGTGAATATAAAAACTGTCAAGTCCAAAACATTAATATCCATTCCTATAAGATTAAATAACCACTCACGTTTAGAGCCACAAACTTTAAAAAATTGCATACGTTCTCTCTTAGATGCAATAATAGAACTACAAATAGCTTCTTTCAGTATTAGTCAAACTGATAATTTCGACGACTTACCATGGCATTACGTAATAAGTCAACTTCAAGAAAATCTAAGAGAACTACCTGTTTGTATAACTATTTGTAAAAATTTGGTTCAAACTCCTCCTGCTGAACAACGCGAATCCCTTATTATTGAAAACCATTCTTCCGCTCATGGTGGCCATAAAGGTGTCACTAAAACATACAATCGATTAAGACCTCACTATTACTGGAATACCATGAAAAAAGACATACAAAACTTTATTCAAAAATGCCGTTCATGCCAAATGAAAAAATTAACGCGAATTAAAACAAAGCAACCAATGTTAATCACAGATACGCCTGGCACCGCGTTCGATAAAGTTTCTCTCGATATCGTAGGCCCTATTCCAACTACAAATAGTGGAAATCAATATATATTAACTATGCAAGACTTATTAACTAAATATTCCATAGCTGTTCCTTTAAGGGATGCCACTGCTTTATCCATAGCCGATGCTCTTACAAAAAATTTTATTTGCATATACGGTGCTCCTAAAGCCATCCTTACCGATCAAGGCACTAATTTCCTCTCCGCCTTAATACGAAATTTAACGAAAAAATTCAATATTCAACACTTTAAAACCACTGCTTATCGTCCTCAATCCAATGGTTCTATTGAAAGATCACACCATGTATTAATTGAATACCTAAAGACTCAGGTTCAAAAAGAAAGAAACTGGGATAACTATATTAATATGGCAATGTTCTCGTACAATACTAGTGTTCACGAAGGTACAAAATTTTCACCTTACGAATTAGTTTTTGGCCGAATAGCACGATTACCTTCTGCTCACACACCAATAGATGGACACTTAGAAATCATTATCTAGATTATTTACTCGATTTATTTAATAGAATTAATAATTTACAAGAAGAAGCGCGTAAAAATCTTATAAGTTCGAAGGAAAAAAGTAAACGTTATTACGACCGACGAACCAATCCGCAAAATTTCCAAGTAGGATCACGCGTATTCTTATTGAAAGAACCCGCGAAAGGAAAATTTTCCGATCAGTACACCGGTCCTCACGAAGTCATAGAACTTTTATCCCAATGCAACGTCAAAATTTTAGTCAAAAACAAACCCCGAATTGTACATGTTAACAAGTTGAAACTCGCTCACGTTGAGCCCGGTTGAAATAATACATACATTACCTTTGGTTACAGATGTGTTGGCATCGCCAACGAATTACTATTCCAGAAAACGCAGTATCATCGCCATCCTTGACAGCACAACATCATCTGCGCTTTGCTTACTGTGTTAAATTCCTGGGCTATATTAGGAAGGACAACGACGTCATCATTTGCCGACATTGTTATAATAACCGACATCATTATAACAAAACACTAATTCTTTTTCGCGTAATGCGTAAATTGATTTATGTCCCAGCACACTCTCACTTCGTTCTAGACGGACTACGACAACCAAAAGTTTCATGTCAACGCTGTTCAGACCCTATTTTTACCTTAAGACCTTTGCATGAATGCAATGACTGCACTCGAGAACACTTGCGATTTTTAACTGCAGAAGAAGAGAGAGGAATAGATATAAATAACTACAGTGATCCTTTAACGCTGCATATCAGTGGCGACTACGTGGATATCTCTTGGCTCAGTTAATATGTAAATGACATTACTCTAATTGTCATTAATTACGAGTACTATATTATTAATATTCTAAAATCCTATTAATAGCTATACCATACTATCTTATCAAGTATTCTAATATAACACTATATCTATATAACTAAAATAATTACTATAAATAACGGATGAGTTATCTATCATTCAAATAAAGGGAGAGAACAAGATTCGTACGAATAATAGTAATAATTTAGCGTGTTAACAAACTAAAAATGTGCATACCAACGGACTATAAATACAAACCGCACCCTCCGTTAATAGTATTACCGAATTTACACAATATACGCTGTGTAATGATGTTAAATTATGAATTAGAAGAAACTAACGATAAAATCTGTGTTGAATGTTATGAGCGCGAACAACCAGAAAATTATGAGTATGTAATAAGACACGGATTACTATACGGCGGGCTAAATCCGCTTACTTGTCGATGCGGAAACGAAGTAATAAGCTTCCGCTCAATTTCGCAATGCAACCAATGCTCCAACGCTTATACACTGTTTATTAATTACTATAGAGAATACTATTCTTACGAAATTTCCTACCTAGCAGTAGATGTTTTATCTTTAACGATTACAAGCCTTTCTGTATATAATGAAAATGGATTAGAAGTCAAAGTCTATCTCGGATGAAAAAAAAAAAAAAATCCTAACCCTTGTAAAATATCATTATTCTAACTAAAACATTAATATTTTACTAAATCTGTTAATAATATATATATTCCCTTGTATTAGCTAATTATGGATAAATTAAATGACCGGCGACCATTATGGCGCCCGCCCATGATTTTACTCTTGAATACGCCTTGAGAGGCGGAGTCTTACACGTATAGCTGACCGCCCAGTGACGCCATAATTGAGGGCCAAGCATAAAAAGAGATAACTCACACAAGAACCGCGTACTTGTATGCAGAAGCCTAATTCAGATAGAAAAGGATGGACAGTTTGTTCTGTCTTTCTCCTACTTATAGCTCACAATAAGCAACGGTTAAAGTCATCCATTCTTCAATACGCATAACCGATATCAATTAATTAAATATTTTAATCTAGTTAAGATTTGTTAAATTATACTTTAGAAAATATATATATAACTTAACATGAATAGGAAAGAAAGAAAAAAAAACCCTCTTTTATATATATATATATATATATATATATATATATATATATGTTAAAATTCTTTTTATTTTTTTTTGTTGTGTAGATGTAATTACAAAGGTATGTGTATATGTGTGTGTATGTGTATCTTAAAATAGTAACGATTATAAAATATATATAAATTGAAAAATTATAAATTATAAAATTACAAGTATATAAATTTATGACAAAAAGGAGAAAAATAAAAAAAAAACTTATAACCTTATAAAATATCTATTCTAAGGAGAGGTTATCTTCTTTCTGTAACAACAAAATAATAAATAAGAGATATAAGAAAAATAATAATAAAAAGCTTACCACTCAGCATCCAAGAGCCATTGCTCTCTAAATAATCTTTCCTCTCTCTCACGCCAAGTCTCCTCCCGCTTGATGGATCTATCAAATTAATTATTTATTAATTTAATCCTTAAAATATATAATATAAATAAAAGTAAAGATAAAAGAAAAAAAAGGAAAAAATAAATAAATAAAATTTACGAAAAAATAAATATATAAGAGAAATTACCTTTCCGTGTACATTTCAAGCCGTAGCCCTTCCAGCCTTGCCAACCACTTATCCCATAAATTTTGATGGTCGTCGATCCAACGATCGACGAACGACCAATTAGTCGCTGCCCTGGCATCATCCTCACCATCTACCCGGAAAAGATTCCTTAAGCAAAAGTAATCTTCTTCCCCAAGGTCATATATATAATTTGAAACTTGACCATTTGTGGGGGTCTCACGCCACAAATAATCTAAATCAAATCTTCTTTGTATCCTAAACAGCCTAACGGCTTCCATGTATTCAACATTTATAAACCTTTTTATTTTTATGTCTTTGAAACTCTGAAAATACATATAAAAATTTACTGTCAAAATTAAGGATAATTTAACAGCAACACTTACTCTCGATTTGAATTGCACTTCAACGGTTAAATCTCTGTAACTAATTTTTAATGGAACAACCGACATTTTGACACTTTACACGGCCGCAACTTAACAAGAACTGAAGCGCCTACGTTACCTTGTTGCCCTATGCTACACTAGATAAGGATTCTCTAAACAATCCCGCGTTACATCGGTCCATAGCTAGCTATACTCAGGTCTTATTAGAGAACAAACTGTAACTATAATGCATGCTTCTTATTTAAGGACATAAAATCCTTGTTCCAATTCTAAGATTCAGACTAATTTTTATATTGAAAATCAATCTTTTAAAATAGCAAATAAATTATTTTACGTATAAGAATCTATAAATATAACAATAATAAAGATAAGCTGAATCATAGAAAACAAATTATTATATTACAACGTATATAATAGAGTATACTTAAATATATATATATATATATATTGTATAATTACAGAAATGCTAATATACTTCGCGATACTCGTATTAGTAAGCCCAATCAGCGCTCTTATCGGATTCGATTGTGGTGGACGACACCTGAACATTACCTCCGTATCGTTGCTCGATGTTGGTGAATGCAATCTTAATTTCGGGAAACCTAACTCCAACGAAGTTTACGTCCAACTTCTGCAACTCTCAGACTATGATCATGCGGAAGTCATCCAGTGCAAAGTGGAAATATCGCGGTCAAGTTATTACTGCGGAATGCATTCACACGTCTCCGTAGTTCACAACGGGAAGGCGGATTACATCCATGAAACCGGATATACACGATGTTTGCGGATGTTTCAAGACGGCAGCTTCTTACTAGGAGCTGGCAATGTCATCCACGGCCTCAAAACTAACCAGACTTCGTTTCATAGCCTTACCTTAGCTGGCCGTATTAGCAATGACGGAAGTTGCAAAGGAACCCAATATTCTGATTCTTACGGCACCTGGGACGATGTCGTAGTCCAAGCTGTTGTTAAGATATCATTGAGACAATACCACGCTTCTGTACAATTAAACTCCGGAAAGATAATACTAAAATCCGGAACAGCTTGCGTGCTTAGCGACAGTTTCTGCCTCAATTCCAACGATGGATATACATACTGGAAACCAATACCAGCATCCTCCTGCAATTTTCACCAATATGACATCCTCTACGAAGGCTCAGCAACCAAAATTACAGACGATGTAACTAATCCATCGGCTCCAACCGTCTACAGTCTAACAACACAAGATATTACCTTCGCTCTCACTAAAACGAAGGAACAACCTTTGTGCGGATACACCTTGCTTCGTACGGAACATCCCAAGCTCTTCATTCTTGAGACCAAGAAGGGAGACACCTTTGCTCACCGAGACGTCATCCCCGTGAACAACTTGGATATTTTCGCGTATATGAATTATAAATTCGTATACGTTGAAAAACATATCAGACAGCAGATGACGTCACTATATCATAACGTCGTACAACAAAAATGCGACTTAGAAAGACAAGTAATTACTAATGCCTTGTCTTTCGCCACTCTCCAACCAGACGAATTCGCCTACCGACTTATGAAAGGACCAGGTTACATGGCAGTCACAACTGGTGAAGTCACTCACATTATTAAATGCATACCTGTGGACGTTACTATAAGAAAAACGAAGGATTGTTACTCAGAATTACCAGTGACAGTCCGCAATGCTTCCTTGTTTCTTACTCCCAAATCTCGAATAATCACCAAATTCGGGAATGAAAGGGAATGCAGCTATGAACTACCCACAATGTATCGCGTTGAAGACACTTGGATTCAGTTTGCACCTGATCCACAAGTAAGGCAACTACCTCCTCAACTACTACAACCAATGACAACATTATCCTGGGAATACTTGACGCCAGGACCTCTTGCCATCAGCGGAATATACTCTGAGCAAGACATACAGAAGCTGAGGGACCACATCATGTTTCCTGCGGAAAAACCAGCTCTCCTCAATACAATTGCTAGAGGACTCTCTGGTCATCCCGTCGACTCAGACGCAGTCTCAGTGTACAACCTGCTGGACGAAGCTTCTCTCAATAAAATAGCTGAGAATGCTGCTTCTCGAGTATGGAATGGATTTGTCAAATTCGGCTCCGCAACTGTTGGAGTATTTGGCATCCTGGTAATCGTCCGAATCATAAAACTCCTTGTCGACACGGCAATTCATGGATACGCCCTACATACCGCCTATGGATGGAGTATGCATTTGTTCGAAGCTATCTGGAGCTCTCTTGTTGGAGCTCATCTGTTACTGCATCTTGCACGTGGACCTGTCAACAGGAACAACAATGACGAAGGCTACAATTCATCACTTCTAAATGCGAAGGAAGAATCGTCTGCACCACCTACAGAATCACCAGCAACCAAAGATATCCCGAAAACAAACGAAAATGCCAGATCCAACATCGAACCAGCAACCATAGAAATAATTGCCGATATAAATAGATATCAAATTTTAAGAGACCGATTAAGAGATATCGAACAAATTACTCCAAAAACATCGTAATTTATTCTTAAATAAGGGGGAGGTGTGACGTCCCGCCATTTTTTCGAACCCATATTTGCAATAATAATTAAAAAATGCTTTTACTCATAAAATACAGAACAATTATATAACCTATTCGTTCTATTTCTTATTATTAGCGATTTTTATTATTATTGTTAGTTACTTAGCGTGCTTATTTTATACGCCTTATTTAGCTTAGAAATCTAATATCCTTTTAATCTATAACTACGAACTATAAGAAATTCAAGATTTCCCTATATAACCGCACTGCGACCAATCAGCGAGCTCCATTTTGGAACTAGCGACACGAATCAATCAGGCGCCATCCCTAGAACCGAACCGCGCACATGTAGCGCTCTGGAATTAACCAACGATTTTTAGAATTAATTAATATTAAAACACCTTAACATAGATCTGGGGAATAGTAATACGTTTTAAACAGTCATTGTTAATCAAGCTTCTATTACGACAAATGTAAGAGATTATAAAGTCATAATTACTTATTGAATTAACTTTTTATAAACTATTAAAGATTTGAAAGCAATTATTGAAATTATGTTAAAGTCTCTTAATAACTCAAATAAATAACTTCAATAAATAATAATTATGGCTTTGTAAATGATTAATCTAATTATGTAAACGCTTCACTTTTAGCTTAAGCATTATGCGACGACATAACTACTTTTATTAAGACTCCACTGTTATACTTTGTGGAATCATATTTTGCATATAATAATTTGCAAACAGCTTTCTTTATAAATAATTAGAACCAATAGTTAAAACTATATGAAAATTGATTAGCTCTAAAATATTATTGAAATACTAAGCTAACAATAAATTATTATAAATTGATTCCATAAACAAGAGAATTAGATACAAATTTTAATATTTTACACTAGCCTAGCATTACGAAATATTCAAGGAATAAAATATAAGATTATTCAGATCGATCGATGCATGTAACTCGGTCAAGGGGAGGTAGAGACCAGCAGACTCCTTATCTATATCACTCCGGCGTGTATCAAAACATAAGAAATTCGTAAGCAAGCTCCTGTAGCTACCCGGTGATTCGATTAAGAAGAATTCTATGACGGCCCTTTCTGGAAGGAGTAATTCCCACCCCCAAAGCCCTTCAAATGACCTATGACCAATGCATCAAAGTCCGATTCGATTGCCTTTGTCTCAAAGGTATATAAACCGCTAATTTCGCGCTCCGATTCATTATATATTCTGCATTCATCCTTTAAACAAGTATTTCATTATATCTTCTATATTCGTCCATTAAACAAGTAATTCATTATATTCTTCGAGCTGTATCAATCATTATAACATACATTATTCGGCGTTAAGACTTCTAATTGTCAATCGTGCGCTAGATATTCAATTGTGCAAAACTGAATAAAGAACTCTGTGCATAATTTCGAGTGAATTAAATTCCACCTTACTCGCTGCGACCGAGGTCCTCCAGGAAGCGTGAAGGTAGAGAAAAGTGCAGCAGAGCTATAGATTGCAGTTACAATACGGTAAGTAATTACAATTCCTTTAATCCTGATCACATAGTCTTAGCGAAGATTAGAAATTTGTTAATGACTGACAGCCACTTCAATCCATTACTTCTTCAATTATTCCATCGTCACTCAACAATTCGTACACTCACAGTGACATTCTTATATCCCTTATTTAATAAAGAAAAACCCCTGTCAAGCGCTGGCACGTAGCTGACAGTTTTCGGTCAGTCAATCCTTAACTAACATAAACTATTATCAAATAATCATCAAACACCCTGAATCTTCCAAACAGTATTAATACTAAAAGAAAGTTAGATTTTTAGTTAAGTAATACTACTGTTGACACTCGGACGTCGTCCAACCCTCTGTTAACCTGACGCTGAGCATCCTCTGTTATGCCCTAAGCGTCATTCTATACCTAATCCTAGATATTCCTTTCGTTATCGAGCACCCTATGTTGTGCCCTGATCGACAATTTCCAATCACCACCCAGTACATCTCCATAGCTAACCGGGCACCCTATGTTGTGCCAGGTCAGTAACTTTCCTTGACCGCATATCTCTCCATTTAAGATTGTCAACAGAAGATTTATAAACGGAGATATATCTCATATTTTATTCGCTCTCTTCTCATCCGCCCTTAAATTTCCATCGCCGCCGAGCACCCAATGTTGTGCCCTTGGTAGCACTCCGTACAAATAATTTTGCTTTGTTAACTGAGCATCCATTGTTATGCCCTGGTTAACGCTCTCCGCATTCTCCATACCTTCCTTTTGAATTGAAAGATTATATTATACAAAGATATAAATTTAGTAATGATACTGTATTCTTTATAACCAATTACCCTCAAACCTTATCCCTTTTTACAACAATTATCCTTATAAGAAATTTTAACTTAAATAAAATTTCTAATCTTTAATTTAGTTTTAAGGCACGATTCCTGAGTAAAATATATATATATATATATATATATATATATATATATTGTGACGTGACGTTTTGTGCGTCCGTCACAAGGGCTGATAAGCCCGGCCGGGATCGGTCGCGCGGGCCTTCGCTCTCTCAATTTAGGGAGAGAGAGCGCAGTCTGAGCGCGGGATCGGACGCGATCCCGCGGTTATCGGGTATTTTTTATTAGCCTTTCACATTTGGTGAAGAATTAGCGTAAGGACGGTAGCATTCATGCGGTCGACGGGATCTCATCCGGCGAACGACCAGAGGGGCAAAGTTAACGTCCAGGACGCAGGGAGGCCGGCACCGTAAAAGGGGAGCACGCCCGGTAAGAATAATCAAATCATAATCCGAATTACTGTAATTAACCAAAGAATCGAAGCTGCCGCCCTTTGTGTTTAATAATTACGCTTCGCAGGCACGAAGGAAGCAATCACGGGGAAAGGCCACTCAAGCGCAAGGAGCGCGAGAGCCCCGAGGAGGAGCTACGGCACTGTATCCGAAGCGCGGGCCCGAATTTCTTGGCGAGACAAAGCGATCGAAGAGGAAATCGATCGCCGACACATCCGCTAATAAAGAATAATGAGGGCCGGATACAACCCTACGCTGCCGCAATGAGTGCTTTCCGAGGCCGGAAATTAATAAGAAGCGAGCAGAGGAAGACGGGGGCCGGAGATTAGAAGCGCGAAGGCCACAAGGACCCGCAAGGCCGCGCCACGGCCCTGCGTAATTCGGAAGTGCCACACGTGGCCCTATTACATATTAATGTACCGGCGTGTCTCCTGCGGGCCTTCCGTTCGTCACTGTCCGGCGAGCGAGCGAGTAGAGCGGAGGCCCTTTTCTTGCGGAGATAAGAAGGAGATTTCGAGAGTTCCTGCCGGTGAGACTGACGTCGACTACATGTAAAGCTGCCAAAATTTCGAGTAAGGTTCGGATGAGTCGCGCCCAGTAGTCATCGCTGTCGTGAGTAAGGTTTTGTATCGTTATTTTACACGATTTTAGTTATTTCGATTTATTGCGCGGTAGATTGGCGAAACGACTCATCCGAGCCGACGGATCCGCGTGAGTACTCTCTCTCCTGAGATCATTTGCCGCCGACAGTCAATATTTTTGCGTCTTGTTAATTACTTAATTGTTCTTTCTCGCTATCGTTTGTGATCTTTGATATTATTGAGCTCGTACACGTAACCGCCTTGTATATTACGCGTCTGTAAAATCATATGTTCGTTTCGTATTGTGTAGTAACGGAATTATATGTGTCGCGTAAAAGTTAAGATCTTATTTAGTCGCTTCCGGATTATAGTGTAAATTCGGAATATTGTTATTTATTGTGTTATTAGAGTGAAACGTTCGTCGCTATCGTAAAGGCAGTTCATTCCGCGTATAATTCCGATCAATAATACGAGTCGTACCGCGATATTGATTGAATATATCGACCAATATTATTGTCGCGGCGTATACGGCTGCTCTAAGCGCCTAATTTTCTCTCTTGTCTGACTTTGTGAGAATTTGATAATTACACGCGGGCGAGCGCAAGTTAATTGTCGGCCTACGGAGGAATTTTCTTCGCTGCCGAGGCCCGGATAAGCCTCGAGTCGCGGTAAAACTCTCCGCCGGAGAATTGACTTTCGGCTCGCGCGTGAAATTCGATATCCTTGCGCTCGACCGCGAGAAGCCTTTCGGCCGACAAACAGCTGGCCATTATATTACGAATTGTATCTATTATTATTATTTCTTTTCTATTATTCTATTTCTATATATTTTCACTTCCATAATTCTTTTTGTCAAAATCTTTTCAATCATATTCTCTCTGTCATTCTCAGTTATCTTATAATCACTTTCTCAAACACAATTTACTATATATTATACTCTTCCATATCAATATCTCTGTGTAAATTATTAATGCCTATCTCGATTCTCTCCCGTCCCGACCGCAAGGACCACCCCCTCTACCAATTCCGTTGACTGAATAGCCGCGTATTGTCCGTCGCGATTTCCGACTGATGCAACATTCGTGATTTTCGTAAAGTTCGTTGTCGACGGCGCGAATTTTCGCGCCTGGCGCCCAGCTTATGGTATAATTGTTTCGCTTCAATTGCCGTTCGGTTTACGTATATCGCGCCGAAGGTGTGCCGGTAGTCATTAACATCGACCCTTTAAATCATTATACTTATAATTATCCCAGAAAATAATCACGGTCACAATATATATATATTACATTCTATATAAATACATATATATTAAATAATTTTCAAGTGACATAAAATATAAAATAACTTTCTTAAACTTTTATTTAATTAATTATATCATAATATCTTTTCTCTTTTCTTACGAATTCACATTAAAGAAATCTTGTATGAACTGATCATTTTATTCAATTTAACCTTATTAATAATAATTGGACTCATTGATGATTACTTTAACGGATATATAGATGAAGATCTATTAATAGTTCTCTTAAGACATCTTCGAACTTCTCAAATCATATATTTGTATTTACATACGTAAAACAACCCTAGTAAATCCTTAGAAAATAATAAATTGTTATTCTGTGCCTCCACACCTCATTTTCCCTAGATCTACAAGTCAGGTCCTAGCTCTCGGCGTCCCTAGGGTATAACCGGTGCATGCAGGTTGCCCAATAAAATAGAGAGCATTCTTTTCTTTTGCTAACCTAGGTATAGTGAAAGAAAGAATTGTCACTTCAGACGTGACACAGCACAGGGACCGCACGTAGTGACAGCACTGCGTGCCTTGTCCGTGCGTGGCACGTTTGGCTATCTGGGACGCTATATAAGAATATTTTTATTTAAGTAATAATTACTATTTGGTAATTATTCAGTTTAGCTACCTCACCTCAAATATCAATAAAATTAGAATTATTCGACGTGTTTTTGCACGAAATGAATGAATCTGGCAGAAAAAAGTGTCGCTCTGCCCCGCGAAGCGAAATATTAATGGTTAAAATTGAAGACTATTCAGGTTAGAAAATCTGTCATACCGACGAAATGCAGCGACCGAGTATGCTCTGGGGGTCACATGCGCATTCGTTCTGGATACTTTTCGCTAAAGTGCACGAAATTTAAACGCAATAAATGTGAAAATTATAAACCCATGTAGAATCCCAGTTTGCGTTGCAAAGTACACGCACAGATTGCACCCCCCCTCCCCCCACACCCAATATTGAAAAATAATACATAAAATATGTGCACATTATGATAAGTTTTTAATTGCGAGAGTATACACATTGTAAACAAAAGAGTAAAGAACTAGCATTAAATGATACATATGCTCAATGCAATAGTGCATATGATATCAAAAACTAGAAAAATATTTTTATTGCGAAATGTTATACGATAAATAATGTGACGTTGCCGTCCCGCGCGCGTCCGCCGAGTTCCTCCCTAATCGCGTCAGGCGAGAAATTCCGAGAAACGCCGACTGCGTGCCGCAGTCTCCAGAGAGGCGTTTTGTTATTGTTTTAATTTCGAGTCCTATAGGATTTTATTTTTATTTTTTTATGATACGAGCGAATGAATACGGAGGCGATTGAGGTAGAGGCGAAACCAGAGGCACGGCTAACGACAAAAATCCTGTGGAGAACACGGCAGAGTAGCGAGCACAAATCGAGAGCGGAGAACGCGGAGCACGAGCCGGGAGGAAAAAGCAGAGGCAAGGCCCGTGGCATTCTATCGGAGAGAAGGCAGCGGTGGAAACTTTGCGACGGCCCTGTCGAGCGGGCCTTACGAATATTTTCGGCAATATAGCGGGTACCTGCGCCCCCGACACGGCCTTGGAATTGTCGCTTAACGGCGTTGTCGCGTGCCGTCGCGTGCCCTCGCGTGATTGGCTGCGATAACACGCACCCCGCGTGCGCAGCATTGGGGAAGGCCCCGAGCCATCGATCCTGGATCGAGAGAATCCGAGAGACAGCCTGTCGCGACCTGTGTGCTGGAGAGGACCTCGGCCTACCGCTATCGTATTGCCGTTTCGTGCACAAGTTCCAAGAAGGACGAGCCGTATCGCCTTGCTGTGCCTGAGAGGAACTAGGTGCCGGTGAGGTTGCCCTCCACTAGATACGCCACGTATGATCGCGTCCGGGATCGCGGCATTCTGTCGTCGTCGTTGTACTTTTAGTGATTCTTGGTGTCCTATGCCCCGTAATTAATAAAGTTCTTCGTGTCGCGACCACGGCGACAAGTGATCTCGATCCCGTGAGCCTGCAGAGCACAGGCCTCGTTTATTGTAGATAATTGTGATTTCGCGATCGCGTTAAAGTATTGACGGCTTTCTGGAGATTCGCGTCGCGAATATCTTATTGCGTGTAATTGAGCGTCGTATGGCATGTCGAATTGTGTAGTGTGAATGTAATAGAGTAATTGAGCGTCGCGTTCGACGCGTGTGATTGCGTGAGCCACCTGTAAGAGTGAATGCGTGTGAGAGAATTGCGTCGCGTAGCCGCCTTTGTCGGCGTCTCGATTTCGTGTACTCTTTGCGACGGTATCGAGAATTTTGCTACGACTCAATGCGGCTGGCGAGGCCGCGGTGATCGAAAATCGTCGTTGTTTCTGGAGGTCGGGAAATGTCCGATTTATAATTTCATGTCGTTGTAAGAGAATCTGATCCGTCGGATCGAACACCCAGTCTCGTACGCGAATCGCTACCGCCGAGCGTGGCGAATGCGAAGTCTTACGTGTCGTTATTATTCCGTCTTGTCTCGCGAATCTTATTCTCCGAGATTATGTTTACCGTTTATTCACGCCTTGTTTTGAGTCGGGTTTAAGATCTGTTAATATTATTTATTCTGTCCGCCGAATTTCCCGCTCGGGGATCGCAATAACGCTACTTTTTCGATTTCTTAATGACTGTTTCTTTTCACCGAATTATTCTCTCTCAATGATCTACTTGTTATTTCGCCCGAACTGGTTATTATTCAATATCTTTACTTCTTTCGTTTATTAATCTTGTAATTAACTAAAGTCCGTCATCTTGCCGCGCCTTTTTTTTAATTATTATCTTTCACTGCTTTTAATTCAATATCCGATTGTAATAAACCCGGCTTTATTTATATTATTTATTCGATTTTTCTTTTTTTGTGTGTGTCCGTTACTGTCTGTATTGTTCGTCCGTTTTTAGTGCCTACTGTATCGGTCGCCTCTTGCCTAATTTTGCATTCCGTCAACCAATACCCTGCCCCTCTGCCGTTAGGCGAGCTAGCCCGCCCGTGACGAACACCGGTAATTAACGTTCGCGTAATTTAGCGCGATATCGCGAATTGACGCGTGAGAGATCGCGTCTGGCGCCCAATCTTCGATTGTCGCGTGGGATACGCGGTTTTCGACACGGCACGCGCGGAACTCCCAGCATCCCGTTCCTTTTCGGCGCGTTATCATTTCCCTGGATTCCTTCGCCCCTTTTTGTCGACGACTTTCCCGCTCGACTCTCGCGTTCAACGAGGAAATTCCCCGTCGTTGGCGCAAAAGAGAAGATCCGCGCGACGGCGAGAGCGGGACGGCAATAAAGCCCGTTCACACCGGGAATATAAAGTCGTTGCAATATATATTATCCTAGCAAAATTTGAAATAATAAGCTGTTTAAAATAACAGTGTTTCACATAATAGAGCAAACTTTTGTATGTAGTAAAAAACAATACTTACTAGACCTTTTCCGTTTCTTATCATTGTCTTGATTTTTATATGATGTAGAAGCTTTTTCTGTGACACATGGGGATACATCTAAAGTAAATAATTTATATTACAATTTTGAAGAGTATCTACCCTAACAGCACACATGTTCAAAAGATGTCCAGAGGACATCCAGACCCAGCAAACACAATATAATTACAATATAACATAGAAGTAACAAGTGATATAACAAATGTTATATCTCAGTTATGTTAAAGTTATATATTTTATTATACAATATCTGCAATATAACTGTGTTATATAACTGTAACATTTTTTGTAATTTAATAGTTATAATAAAGTAACAACAACATAATATAAATATAACAAATTATATAACAAATGTTATGTCTAAGCTACTTAAAAGTTATATAATATGTTATATAATATTTACTTAGATGTTATAAAAATATTAAATAACATTTACATAGCTGTTATATTGATATTATGTAATTTGAATTACGCGCGAATTATATCCCTATAAGCACACAATATTCCTAGAATATTAGAATAATATTATTAAAAATTAAAATAATATTATTATAGTATACCGAGAATATTATATAATTTTTTTTTTAATATTATGGAATTATTCTGTTCGTGTTATATGTCCACTTTACATAATATCCTTGGTATATTATTTTAATATTAGTGGAATATTATAAAAATGTTTTTAGAATATTATTCTGGTCAACAAATTGACGTTTCATATAATATTCCTGGGATATCATTATAATATTTTATAATATTAACAGAATGTTCTCCGAATATTTTTCAAATGTATAAATTACAATAAATAATAATATGCTATTAAATATATATTCCAATATTTTTATTTGAATACTAATGTACAAATTTCATAAACATACATATATATGTCGTAGCCCGATAACGAAATTAGCCATTTAGCTAAAAACCTAGGCGTTTAGCTAAATGCCGCCCGTTA
Organism: Lasius platythorax; assembly: GCA_963971435.1. Lineage (NCBI taxonomy): Eukaryota > Metazoa > Arthropoda > Insecta > Hymenoptera > Formicidae > Lasius > Lasius platythorax. Next base: position 3,296,862 of record OZ020547.1, on the reverse strand, counting down.
GGCTAATCGACGACGATATAGTCTAATGGCCTGGAAAATTCAGCCTGTTAGACGAGAAGTCGGCTTTTCGCCTAACGGCCTGGCGCGCTGTAGGCGATTAGAGAAATGCTTGTTTTGGAGCTCGATATGTTGTCAATTTATTTACTACACAATTATTACTACATTACTATTTGTTAATGCAAGATGAGCTACTGTGGCAACGAGAATTGCAAAGAATTTTTGCTTTAAAACAAGCACATCTATTTGTCTGACACTGATTTTTAGCAATTTTGCAATTGCATTTTTTATATCCCTGTCCACCACTTGCCGACTGCTTCGCAGCAGCTTCCCTCAAAGTAAGAAGAACATTTTTGGGAACGTCAGCCATGGTAATAAGATTAGTGCCCGATTTTGCAAATTCAATACGGGGGAACTACCCTTTCAATATCCTATCCTTAGTTCCAATTTGATATACGTCATTTTTTGTATCAGTTACAACGCCAAGTATGTTATTAAAATCTAGAGGCCCACGGTCAACAGTGGGAACAGATAATGTAATGTTGTCATTGATCTGAAGGGGTGGAAAAGTGATACTCGAACAAGTAACCATTTTTTCGGCCTCTGTCTTTTGACGCTCGAAACAATTTGACCGAGTGTCAAGTAGTTGTTCGCCCCTAGCGCACAATGAACAGATAGCAATCTGTCCGCGGTCGCTATGCATTTCCATTTTGCACTTTGTGCAAAGTATACTGCTCGAGACGTCTATCTGTCGCTTCTTCTGTGTTCCCTCTCCTTCCTCTTCTTCATCCTCTCGCATCCTTTTTCTCTTGCCTACGTCTTCGCACTGCTCAACACTAAAGTTCAAATCACTATATGAGTTCTATTACATTATATTTATCTAGTTCTATTATATTTATTTTAAGTCAATTACCTCGCGTTCAATTGTACATTTTGCTCCTCCAGAGCTTGCTCCAAGTCTTCCTCTGTCTGAAGCGAATTTAAAATTTCATCAGGCAAAGACGTATTTCTTATGCCGCTTTTTATCGGTCCAAGTAGAGCTTCGTACGGGCTCCTGTTTATGACTCTATGTCGCGATGTATTCTTTTGCCACTGAAATCAATATTTAAAGTATGTAAATTTTCAAGTATGTATTCAAGAACACAATATTAATTTAATTGTATATGTGAGAGCCATTACTTGTACTTCGTAGCAACCACTACTCCAATTTGTCGAATCATTATCGATCATCCAGGCTCTTAACATGTTTTCAACGTCCGCATTTGACCTTTCGACACTACCTTGGCTCTGTGGGTGTCGCGGACGCCCATGAACAATCCTGCAGTGAGGCCAGATGGAAACAAGTTCGTGTATTACTGCAGCCACGAATTCTCGACCGTTATCGCTCTGTAAAATAGTCGGGGCTCCCCATGTAAAGAAGATTTTCGACAATTCTTCAGCAACGTTAGCTGCGTGCTTGGATCTCAAGGGTCGAAGGTGCAAAAACTTGGTAGCGTGATCTTGGTAGTTCAGTAGCCAATTGAACTCACCATCGCGACACGATTGGAAATCAATTAAATCCACCTGTCCGCGAACATTAAATCCATCGCTCAGTATCGGTTTTATCACAACTCCTCGTTTTGGAGCAACCCTCTTTCTGTTACACGTCCCGCAGCAAGACACAAATATTTCACAAGCCACCTTCGTTATCCTGTACTTTTCTTTAATGTAATACTGCATCTTATCCTTTCCGCCATGACCTGTTTGAATGTGAGCTTCTAACAATTTATCGTAGTAATCCTCCATCGCTGTTACTTAAATAACTGGTTCATTCGAAGTTTTCCGTTTTAAAATTACATACCATTCCGTTCCAATTTTTGCTAGCTCATACTTCTTCGCGTAATGATAATGAGACACTGTCTTTGTCGTACTTGGAACCTGAATTTCTTGCAGAACTTTCATAACGTTGATCATTTGATCTCGCCTCCACACTGTTCGATTACTGCCTGGTCGATTTGAATAGAATTTATCTAATTTTTCGTTAAACTCATCGCGGTTTACTGGCGTATAACTTGCCATGGCTGTTATTGATTGCGAACTAACGAGAAAAATTGAATATACAACGAGCTCTGTGATGATTTACTTAAGACCCACTGGGATATTTACAAACAATAAATTGACAACATATCGAGCTCCAAAACAAGCATTTCTCTAATCGCCTACAGCGCGCCAGGCTGTTAGGCGAAAAGCCGACTTCTCGTCTAACAGGCTGAATTATCCAGGCCATTAGACTATATCGTCGTCGATTAGCCTAACGGGCGGCATTTAGCTAAACGCCTAGGTTTTTAGCTAAATGGCTAATTTCGCTATCGGGCTACGACATATATATATTAAACTTGCAAAATAAATTTCTCTGTATTATATTCGTTATGCAGCAATGGTAATACAACGAATTTGTTTTCATACGGCAATACGAACATTTTATTTTTAATTTTGTCCAATGACCACATTTTCTCTTGCGAAAGCTGAGAAACGACATAAATTTGAAATAAAGAAGATTTACATGGAATTGTAAATAAATTTTCTTTTCGCTCGTATCTTTTCCCACAAATGATTGATTCTTCCTTCTCAAAATCGTAAGAAAATTTTGTTATTTTTACAATTTCTCCATTTGTCAATAAACAGCAATTATCATTGATAGTATTCACTCGAAAACGATAATTAATTGAAATAGCTTCTGTATACAAAGGTCCTCTTTTTCCATTCGGCAAAATACAATAATCATTTTGCGATTCGCTAACGACTACAAGTTCAGTTGTACGAGAATCAGTCCTTTCTATATCAGATTTCATTTCTTGATATCGATTATACAATTGTTGTAAAGGTTGCGCGTATTTTTTGACTATTCGTTTTAGATGCTGTAAAAAATTTTTATATTTAAAGGCACTGTAATTATCTAATGGTCCAAATGTTTTTACATCTTGTATAACATGTATCAATCCATGCATATTATGCGATACAAAACATTCATGATACAAATGTGGCATTGCATCAACAAATTTTTCTAACAGTTGACCTGCATATTCGATATACTGACTACAATCATTACTACATAGAATTCGTACAGATACATGTAAAGTCAAGAAATGGTTAAATATATCTTTATCTAAAATTTTTTTTAAAACAACAGACCGGTATATAAAAGCAATAATCTATATTCGGTTGCTTTTAAATATTTAACTAATTGTAACGATCGAGTTTTGCGTGAAAATTCATTAGGGACAAACGATGCAGTTTTCTAACAAAACGGATAAACGTTGTATACTTTGCGCATTTAAAGAATATGGTTGTTTTGATTTTACTTAACCATAAATATAAAAGTTTACGCATAACACCGAGGCATATTAAGTGCATGTATTCTAAAGGAATTTGATTAACAATATCAAAATTCGGAATGTCTGTTAAAATACTATGCCCTAAATGATAATTAGGATCAGTTTTATTTTTAAATTCAACATTATTTCGCAATTGTTCATGACTATTTAACATATAAACGCGCCTATGAGTATATTCGCCTTTTATATGGCATTTAGTACAACTATAATATGCGCAGTGACCTTTCACATTTAAAATATATGATTTTGCTGGGGCATCAGCTATAACAGAATCAATTCGACAGTTATAATATAATCCTTCAATTATTATACCATTTTGACATACATCTTTAATATCATTTACAGTAGCACTTAAATAAAGATTACTATCATATGGCTTTTCAGGGCCGTAATAAGCTCCAATAAGAAAAATATGACGGGTATTTTTTACAGAACCTACAATAGGCCACAATGATACACCTGATTTGAAAAGCGGAATACCATCTATAAAAATTGATATATCGATTCCATTAGGAAATAATTCTTTGTTTTGATTTAAAATTGTTTCTGTTATGCCTTTATGCAAACCTATGTGCATGTATCCACCTGGTGCCATGGGTATAACATTTACTTTGTTGCGAGGAGTATTTATTAATGTTTTTGATTGTGTTGGTAAAGTTTGAAAACAAGAGTGCAATTTTAAATTACGTAACAACTCAGTCACAGCTGTATGAGAAATATTATTTCTCAATTTCCAATTTCTTAAAAATTCTTTTGTATTATCGATCTCTTTATTTTCATTTTCTTCTATAGAACACTCCGTATCACTCATCACATTTTCATATTCAGGAAGATATGGTGTCACTACTGTTGTATCATCTGTATTGTCAAACCATTCAATATCTGAATCAATTGGATCACTATCCGAATCCAGACAATTTATATCAATATGACAGTTTTCTTCATCAAATATATCTAGCACTTCTTCGAATTTATTTTCACATTGATTCTGATGGTGTAAAGGCCTATCAAGTGGATCCTGTTTAGAGGAAGAGCATGGTCTATCTAATGATTCAGTCGTAACAGCATATTGTTCTTCGTACGAAGCAAAACCAAGCAATTCTGAAAATATATAATAATAAATTACAATTAATGAATTCCTTAGCATCCATAATAGTGCATAATATTGCAAAATGTAGTACAATATTTTAAAAAATTACATAAATATTATACATGATATTGTGGGAATATTAAAAAAACATTTGTACTTATTGTTAGTAACAAAAATGATAATTACAGATTCTTAGTTAATAATACAAATAATTTTAATATAATTTTCTTTTTAAAACAACCCATCTTCTGTAGAATGAAATAAATTGTTTCATACATAATGCATATAATTTTTCAATATAATAATGTAAAAATTATACCTTTTCTTGTTCCTTCATCTGTATCATCATCATCACTTTTTATGTTCTCGAAAACATATCTTAGCACTTTTTCCGTTTCACTTTTTATACGACGGCAGAACTGACGATCACTCAAATCCGAAATATGTTTTTTAAAATGTTTTGACATCATACAAGTTATCCTGCAATGTATGTTCAATTAACAAAACGTTATCCTGTTATATGTTTATTCTACGCAATACATGTACGCAGTGTTGGCCGGCAGGCCAGTTTCGCGCATACGCGGAAAACGCAGCATCAATGAAGTATTTAACATAGGAAAAAAGATGTGCCGCTGGTCGCCCGTGAAAAATCTTTATATATTGCCGTCTTGCTGAGAACGCAGTATCTCACGAATCCGCCAAATCTTCTTTCTTTTTTTCTTTCTTTATAAATTGCCGTCCCGGCCGTCCTACTGAGAACACAAACATTACGAGCCTCCCAAAACTTCTGCCTCCCATAGCAGTATACGTCGCTGTGTTACCTAACCTTGTAGTCACATGTAGTTTAGCATAGGCTTATTGTTAGTAAAGGCCATCGCACACACCTTCCGTAACCGTAACCGTAACGTAAGGATTCGACCAATCGTGTTGCTTGATTCGACAATCCGTCAGCCGAATCAAGCAACGTAATTGGTCGAATCCTTACGTTACGGTTACGGTTACGGTTACGGAAGGTGTGTGCGAACGGCTTAATACGTTTAGGCTTGTAGTCACACGTAGTTAGCATAGGCTTAGTAATTGTTAGTAGTAAGTATTCTAACAATAAGTAAAATAAGATAGTATATTGCATAAAATAATTATTAAAGATTAATCTTTAATAAATATTTTATGCAATATACTATCTTATTTTACTTACAACTATAACCTATAACAATTGTTATAGATTGTGCAATATTGTGTGAGAAGAAAGGCTACATATCTGTTTGTTCTAAATTATCATTCGTGTTTGAAAACAAAATTAAATCAATCTGCATTATGAGTGTCGTAGGTAAGTACTATATTGCGTAAAATAGCCCAGTAAGAAAAATTTAGCAGCTTGCGTGCACACTTTTACCATTCTTTCTAGAAAACATACAAAGCAGAGACATATTTTACATAATTTTACTGAAGGATGGCTTGGTTACAGTATCGAAACAATGGTTAACAGATGACAAGAAATATACATTTTGGCCATCTAATATGAATACAACACAATGTATCAATTTGATTAAATCTTGTGCTGAAGTAAACGTACAATGGGAAAAACACGAGATAAAATTTATATATGGAACAGCAGGTTTGTATCTATTCTTAAATTATGTATACATTCATTTAGACTTGCAATAGTTTCAGTCGCTTGAATTTAATTATTGATTTAAATCTTAATTTTAATCATGCATATTTTATGCTGAATCATTGACTTACATAAATATTATTATAAGAATATCAGTTTTTATAATTGTTCAAAAATAAATGATCGAGTAGTAAATTCTTGTAATTATATTTCATGTTTTTACTTAATCAGTAATATTAAAATAATAGTACTTTAATATTGAAAAATTAATATTTATTATTTGAGTACAGTAAAGAAATCTAATTTTGCAATACATAATTAGAATATATTAATTTTTAATATTACAATTAGATAAAAGGCCGAAAAAAAGTCCATATATAATCATATATATTTATATATAAGGATCATATATATTTATATACAATTATATACAATTATAGATAATATATGACCATAATTATTATATATAATTGTATATAATTTTATATAATCATATATGATTATATATGGAATATAATCACTTACCAGTAGCATTTTATGTAAGATCACATATTGTAATCTTACATCTAATGCTTCTGATAAGTAATTATGTTTGATACATAATTATATATGATGATAATAATCAAAATAATTAAGGTGATAATTGTCAGTAAATATTATATGCGTGAATGTATACGTATAAGTATATATAATTATATATGGGCATATTTATATACACTTACTGACAAAAGTTAAGAAACAAAATAATCGTTTGGTAACTACTGTATGTTCTTTATTTTCTGAGATACATAGGTTGAAAAATAGCATAAAGAGATAACATTTCATACATCAACATACTACAAGTTTTTTTTTTATTATACTTGTATAAAAACTACAATTAATATTGAGTCGAAGAAACGAAATAAAACTTTGTGACAAAAATTAGGAAACATAGTTTACTTAAATAACACAGGTATGCATGGTCCTGCGTTCTGAGAAACAAAAGTCGTTTCTTACGTAATTTTGCTCGCAGAATCCGAATCTGGCCGCAGAATTACTCTATCACGTCAGGTTCCCGAGATAAATGGATTGAAATAGCCAAAAAACGGCGATTTTGGCCATATTCATCCTATTATTAATAACAAAGCAATTTTTTTTCTTAAAAATACTCAATGGCATCTTAAAGTACTGGTTTTTATCTTGAAAATGAATTTTGGTTTCCAACAGTACGATTTTCTTTGCTGAGATATTCTATTTCGAATGTAGAGAGTTTATAGTGCATTATAGCATAGCATTTTAGGCTAATAGATCACATTTTCAATTTCTGTAACCCTTCTTGTGGTGTGTGTGTGTGTGTGTGTGTGTGTGTGTGTCACAAGGATAATTGTGACACACACACCACAAGAAGGGTTACAGAAATTGAAAATGTGATCTATTAGCCTAAAATGCTATGCTATAATGCACTATAAACTCTCTACATTCGAAATAGAATATCTCAGCAAAAAAAAATCGTACTGTTGAAAACCAAAATTCATTTTCAAGATAAAAACCAGTACTTTAAGATGCCATTGAGTATTTTTAAGAAAAAAAATTGCTTTGTTATTAATAATAGGATAAATATGGCCAAAATCGCTGTTTTTTTGGCTATTTCAATCCATTTATCTCGGGAACCTGACGTGATAGAGTAATTCTGCGGCCAGATTCGGATTCTGCGAGCAAAATTACGTAAGAAACGACTTTTGTTTCCCAGAACGCAGGACCATGCATACCTGTGTTATTTAAGTAAACTATGTTCCTAATTTTTGTCACAAAGTTTTATTTCGTTTCTTCGACTCAATATTAATTGTAGTCTTTATACAAGTATAATCGAAAAAAAACTTGTAGTATGTTGATGTATGAAATGTTATCTCTTTATGCTATTTTTGCTTCCAACCTATGTATCTCAGAAAATAAAGAACATACAGTAGTTACCAAACGATTATTTTGTTTCTTAACTTTTGTCAGTAAGTGTATATTTATATATGGACGTTTTTTTCCCCGAAAGTTTATCAAAAGAATCATGATTTTCATCAACTATAAATTTATTGAAATACAAATAAATAATTTTCTTTGGTCAACAGAAACTTATAAAAGGGCTCGAGAAAAAGAAAAATTAGCAGAGAAAGTATCCGATATTAATACTACTTCAGATGAAGAAGAAAACAAACGTAAAAGAAAATTACGGACTAAAAAAGTATTTACTAGTTCTGAATCTGAAGATGATGATGCTTCTGTTGTTGCAAAGTTACCAAGGAAAAATAAACCTCTACCTCTACAATTGACGTATCCAAAACCGCCATCTTTAAAAACTACATCCAGTGTAATGAGAAATAATATGAATCATATTGAAGAAAGTAGATCAGATTCCGATATTGAGATTGAAAAAGAGATTGATAAGTATCAGAAATCAAACACACACACACACAATTCAGATCCTTTGAAAAATACAAGTGAGAACTCTTGTGAAGAAAATGTGACACATAACAAAAGTCAAGAAGCTAGGGGTAAAAATGTTTTCATGTTTGGAATATTATACAACAATTAAAATTTAGTTTTTATATGTAATTATAAATTTAAAAAAATAACATTATTTGCCTTTTTCTGCAGAAAACAAAAATTTCAAAACATTTGTTATTAAAAGATTGATAGATATTACTAATCGGGTAAAGAGATGCGAGTTTTTATTGAAGAAGAAACAGAACAATTCTTCTGAGCAATTGGAAAATCAGGTTTATGATACTGAGAACGACATTTATGAAAAATTTCCCATGAAAAGTCTTGATGACGTAAGAGACATTGAACAGCAATTAAAATATGACGAGACATTTAAAAAACAAGTTGTAAGTATAGATAAAAATATTATCGAATAATTACTACTGTGATCAAAAAATAAGGTGAAATTTGAATTTAAACTTCGCGCGCTAACGGACTTGGAGAAATCTGTTTATTTTTAGGTTGGTAGCACTGTATTTGACATCTGTGTAAAATTTCATTCAATATCTACATTTGTTCAATAATTACGCACTTGTTTTGTGAACAACAAAAAGTAAATTTAGCGATTTTTGCAATGTCTGATTTTATTGAGCAAAGAAGTTGCATTAAATTTTGTTTGCGTAATGAAATTTCTGCTGCAGAAACGTTGAGAATGTTGCAAAAGGCCTTCGGTGATGAAGTTATGTCACAAAAAAATGTTTACAAGTGGTACAAACAATTCAAAGAAGGTAGAGAAAGCGTTGAAGACAAAGATCGCCCTGGACGACCATCAACATCAACTGATGAACAACACGTCAAGGAAATCAAAGATTTGGTGCTCGAAAATCGTTGATTGACAATTAGAGACCTCGCTGATACTGTTAACATTTCATTTGGATCAGTCCAGACCATTTTGAAAGATGTTTTGTGCCTGAAAAGAGTGAAATCTCGTTTGGTGCCAAAAACACTCAATTTTTTGGACAAACAGCGTCGCGTTAATGTCTGCGAAACAATGCTTTCTGACTATCAAGACCAGATGAAACGCATAATAACTGGAGATGAGACTTGGATCTATGCATACGATCCGGAAACAACCGACCAATCAAGCGAATACCGTGCAAAAGGTGAGTCAAGACCGAAAAGACCGCGCCAAAGTCGTTTAAAAATCAAGGTTATGTTAACAGTTTTCTTCGATTATCGTGGTGTGGTGCATAATGAATTCCTTCCGCCGGGCCAAACTGTTAACAAGGAATATTATTTGAGCGTTATGCGTCGTTTGCGTGAAGCTATTCGCAAAAAGAGGACGGATTTGTGGGCGGACAACTCTTGGTTTTTGCACCACGATAATGCACCATCTCACACTGCATTGGTTCTTCGTGATCATTTCGCCAAAAATTCCACTCACATCGTTCCGCAACCACCGTATTCGCCTGATTTAGCTCCGTGTGACTTCTGGCTATTCCCTAAGCTCAAGAGACCGCTCCGGGGACATCGTTTCGACACGATTGAAGAGATCAAAACCGAATCGCTGCGCGCTTTGAAGGCCATTCCGGAAATCGATTTTAACAATTGTTTCGAGGATTGGAGAAACCGTTGGCATAAGTGTATTGTATCGGGAGGGGAGTACTTTGAAGGCGATGAAATATATTTAGAAGAATAAATAAAGATTTTAAATGTTATAAAAATTTTCACCTTATTTTTTGATCACAGTAGTATGTTTTTTACTTGTTTAGAAAAGTTTAGACATTTATTAAGTTTTATAACAATTCTAGTTATTATTATTTAATTTGTTCTCTTTTTGAAAATGTAATTGGTATAATGTCATCACCAATATCCATTATCAGAATTAATTTTTTTTTACAGAAATCGGCACTTTTTGCTGCTCACAAAATACTATGAAAAAAAACCGTTACTAGGTTTATGAAAATATTATTTACAGACGAATTAGCTGCAAAATTTAGTTGGACTGGACAAAAAGAAAACAAACAGAAATTTGAAACATTGTTTTTATGGAAAATTATATTTGGTAAGAATATATTTATAATTTATTTAAATCTGAAATTTTATTCAAAACTTCGTTTATTTTTGTAAAAGTAGAGTTGCTAATATATTACAAAACATTTGTAATATTTATATAATTCATAATTATATTAATTTATTCAGTTTTTTAGTAAACTATCTTTAAAAGGTTAATGAAATATTATTGGTTTTGATATATAATTAAATAATTGTATTATATTAGTTTTTATCAATATTAAAAGATAAATATCCCTTAAAAATATATTAGTAAAAAATATACTTTAAATTCTCATAAAAACAATTTATTTTTATATTGTTTTATATAAAAGTAACCTCTTGTGAAAAAAATTGATTCAAAAATCGATCTTTTTAGAATAAATTATCAATCATAAATATAAGAATAAATATAAGATAATAAATGTATAATTTAACTTAATGAAACACGCTTATAAACATTATGTGTTTTGTAAAGTGAAGAAGGATAATACCATTTTTTAAATTTTTATAATTATTTTTATAATTATTATTAAAATAAAAATTATATTTTTTTATACAAATATTAATACTGCTTTTGAAATTTAAAAGAGTAAACATTTCTTGAAATATATTGTAAAATTATTAATAATAAGCGGCACACATTTAAACTCTATTTTTTGCGTGGCACGAAATTTCATATACTCTATTTTTTGCGTAAACTTCATTTCACTTTAATAAAAAAAACATATTTACATTAATAATGTTTAAATTTATTTTTTTATATGTTCTATGATTATTTTAGGTATCATAAGAAGTAAGTTCAAGGATGTCAGTGAAGGGGATGTAAGCGCACCTCTTAAAATTTGGTTATCTCACGCACAGGACCGAATAAAAAACAAGAGACAAGAATGATTATTTCCCTAAAATGGAATTTAATTTGGAACTTAATGTTAGGAATGAAAAAAAAAGTCATGCATTTACGTTTAATGATTTTTGTTTAAAGTTTAAATTTCTGTTTAGATACTTAAGATAAGATACTTTACTTGTTTAATCTAAAGATCATAAATGCCGTTTCGAAAGATACTGTTTCTTTTATAAAAAGATTAGAATTGTTATTCAACAAATAAAAAAATATACAAAATTTATATTTATGTTATAGTTATAATATTCCCGATAATTTAAAATGTTGTTATAATATTAAATAATATTATCTACTTTTTTAAATATTTATAGAATATAATTATAACATTAAATACTAATACTTTTTAGGTTCATATAATATTACAGTAACAATAAATAATATTATTTCTTTAATCTTTATATAATATTATCAAGAGCGGACATAACCATCTATTAATATTTCAGAAATATTATTTAATATTTTATATTTCTTAAATATTATATTTAATATTCTAAGAATACGCCTAGAATATTACTTAATATTAAATAATATCACGCGCTTATAGGGATATAGCATAGCAACGCCACTTGTATACGTGTAATTCCGGTTTCCGATCTCTCTCTCTCCCTCTCTCTCTCTCTCTCCCTCCCTCTACCCCTCCCTCTCCCTCTCCCTCTCCTCTCCCTCTCCCTCTCCTCTCCCTCTCCTCTTCCTCTCTTTCTCTCTCCCTCTCCTCTCCCCTCCCCCTCCCTCCCCCTCTTCCCCCCTCCCCCCTCCCTCTCCCTCCCTCCCTCTCCCTCTCTCCCCCTATCCCCTTCCCCCTCCCCCTCTCCCCCTTTCTCTCTCCCTCTCTCTCTCCCTCCCTCTCTCCCTCCCTCTCTCCCTCCCTCTCTCCCTCCCTCTCTCCCTCCCTCTCTCCCTCCCTCTCTCTCTCCCTCTCCCTCTCTCTCTCTCTCTCTCTCTCTGCTCTCTGCTTGTGATATAAACACACGAGATAATTATTCTTATCTAATGTAATCCTTTTTCTTCTTTAACTAAATATAATGTATTTAACATTGCAAGATACGGACAATATTTTATTTCATCTATATGTAAATAATATTTGTTTCAAGTTATACAATATAGTCAACATAAAATCAGATTTAGTTATATAACTGTGTGTAACATCACAAATATATTTTTTATAGTGCGAACCAATAGTGTACAGAAGTTTGTAGTTTATTCGCTTACCGCTATGCGGCGTATTATTCACTTTCTATACCCGTATTCGAGTTTTTGTCATGAGCGTATATAAAGCCTGCATAATGCGGCTAATAACATATCTAATTATTTCTATCAGTTTAATTTCTGATACGATTCCCGTACAGGGGAATTCAGATATTGAACTGATTTTTGGAAAATCGTACAGGTAAATGTCCGATTTTCACTTATTCGGACAATTTCTGTCCGAATAAGTGAAAATATTTCGTTATTATTTCCTTTATTTTAATAGTGCCACAAGCTTTGTTCCGTAAGGGATTTATTGTAATTAAAATAACATTTAAAAATAACAATTTTTTGCAGTGGATGGACACCGAGGGATTTAATATATAACTATATAGATATAATTAAATACAATTATTTCTAATTATATTTAATTATAACTGATTATATATGGACATATTTCATATATAGTTTTGTATAATTATATATAATCATTTGTATATGATTATATATAAAAAATTTTTTACCGGGTCCATAATTTACATTACAGTTATATAACTTTTTAACTAATTTTTATACATGTTATGTAAGTATTATATAATTTTTAAAAAAGTTATATAACATGTTATCTACGTGTTACATTAATATTATATAGCTGTAATATATATGAGTAGGAAATTACTACTAACGTGTATATAACCTTGTACATTCGTGTTATATTGCATGTTACATTTCGTTTTATTATGACAATATAACAGTTATATACTCGTGTTTGCTGGGGAGGATCTTTTACATCCTCTGGATGTCCTCTGGACATCTTTTGACCATGTGTGCTGTTAGAGTAAGAATACATACAAAAACTGCTACGAACAAAGAATGTACTGTATAAAATAAAATTATCGTATATTTAATTATATTATTTTTATATATAATAATTAAAACATCAATTTCTTTTACCTTTTGTAGTATTACTACAGTCGATATCATTATTGATGTTAAAAGAATCGTCAAGATTTTCGACTTCACTGTCTGACGAAGATTCGTTATTCAAATTTTGTGTGCCTCCTTGAACCCCGCTTCCAAATATTGAGAAATTTTTAAAATATTTCTGCTTGCCTGTGGCTGTCTATAATGCTTTATGTATCTTGTCTGCATGGCCCATAAATGTGGCCAACTCCGAAACTTCAACATCATTTAAATTCAATTGAATACAATGCGTCGGGATGTGTTTCCTTAATGTTGTCCCGCGCAAAGTTGTAGAAGAACTTGCATTACATTCTTTTGCAAATTTGCGCATTAAAACGCAAGCTCTAAGATATCTATATCTATGATTGTTAAAACCAGGTAATCCAAAGATATATGGATTTTTGCTTGGTACGTTAGTTTCTTTTCGCCATTTTAAAATTAAAGTAACACAATCGAATAACTCATTTGATAATAAAACTGGCACAGTACGCCCCAATTTTCCGCGTATGCAAAATCTGACATTTTTCTGCAATTTTTCTATTTTCTATTGACAATGTATCATAAATATCGCTATTCATATGTTCATTTACTTTTTCGTAAGTTTTAAAGTCTTCAATAAGTGCTCTTTCTATTTCTCCTGCTCGCCATCTGTTAAATACGTGAATAGATGTCAATGTAACCTTTGCTAAAGAGAGCCATTTGGAATAAGAGAAAGACTTTTGTAATGCCATGTGTTCAGAATTCGATTTACTTTGTCAATATAAATCTGTTCAGAATTCGATTTATTTAATTTACCGAGCGACAAGCTCGCGTTCATCACGTGATCATCGCGCGCCGCGCTAATTCCATTTTTTTGTTGTTTTTCGCTCACGTTTGAGACTACCTTACATTCCTTTCTCAGGTTTTTCGACAATCGCGTGATTCGACGAGCCGATCGTTCGATTTAGTTTCAGCCAATCTGATTTCTTCCCCCGTTTTGTATCTAACGAAATTTCGTACGCGCGATTGCGAATATAATCAGTCTTGCGCCTGCTACTGCCCGCCAGGTACTAGTCTCTCTGTGTACACGTTATATTATTCTGTACGAACTCTGCGATTATTCAATCTAATCGACGAATTCTGTGTCGATATTCGTGTGTGACGAGGGGTCTCGTTCACGTCATTGTTTCGAACATTTAAGTTACAAGTGAAAGTATCTCTTCAATTGTCAATTATCTGATGACAGCTGTATCAATTAACTCACCAGTGATCAAACTTTATAATATTTACTTTTTTTTGTCTAATCTATTTGTGATATTAAATTAATTGTGAAACGTTCTGAACGGAATCACTTATTTCTTTGTGATTGTGACTCCTTTAGTGAATTTTCGAATTCACGACACGCACACTCATCGCTCAGCGCTGGGCGATCCCGGCATTCATTCTCGCGTGTGATCAGATCCTGATCGCGACGGAGACATATTTTTGGTCCTTCGAGCCAGATGTGAGTGTGTGTGGAGGACAGTTCGATAATTAATACGTGACGGACATTCAGCGAGCACCATGCCAGAGAAATTACCTGCCCATTTGGTGCTCCAACATTCAATCGAGCGGGCGCTTGACAATTTTAAGAAAGTCGGCAAAAACAATTATACGGCGGCAAAGATACGGTCGAGACTCTCCACTCTCAAGGAACTCTGGGGGCTATATCAGGAAGGTCACATCGAGCTAACAAAAACAACGTCGGAGGAGGCTAGGAAGACGATGGAGTATTTCAGCAAGAATCAGTTTGACAAAACCGAGGAACTCTATCACGCAGCACTGGACTATATGATGGACTGTCTGGAGGAGTTCGAGCCGGCCGTGAGTCTGAATCAATCGATTGAAAACGGGCATTCAAATCCTAATTCGTCCGCTATTTCACTTTCGCATTTTCCGCTTATTTGTTTACCACCGTTCGACGGAAATTATTCGGAATGGGAATCATTTCGAGACCGATTTACAGCGCTTATTATTAAAAATACCGAATTAGATGATTTCGCGCGGATGCATTTTCTTGTATCGGTTTTAAAAGGTCGAGCACTCGAGAGTATTGGTAACATTACGATTACTGCGAAAAACTTTAAAGTCGCGTGGCAAACCTTGACGGTGCGGTTCGAAAACAAACGACGACTACTCGCATCTTATTTCTCTACGTTGATGGGTCTGTCGACGGTGAGTCGCGAATATGTTTCTGAATTGCAGAATTTATGCGACAGGGTTAATATCTCGATCGCGTCGTTGTCAAGTTTAGATCGAACTCCGGAAAATCTTTGGAATGACATATTAGTTCACATTACTGTACAAAAATTGGATGCGGCCACACGAAAGGCTTGGAATTTACACACTAGCTCTGTCGACACCCCACCAACGTATGATTCTCTTAATAAATTTCTCTCGTCTCGCATTCGGGCATTAGAAGAATGTTCACCGAACTCTCTCGCGAAATCCACCACAACATGTCCGAATTCGTCGCGCGTTCATGTTGCTACCGCGTCTGCCAGTACACCATCGGCGTGTCCGTTATGTAAGGCCCGTCATTATTTAACGACGTGTCCAGACTTTATTTCTAAGACTCCGACTCAGCGGCGCGAAATTGTAAAGCGTTTCAAGCGTTGTTTTAATTGTTTAAGCAGCCGTCATTCTGCTCAGGATTGTACAAGCAAATACACTTGTCGGTCATGCGATAAAAAACACCATTCTATGTTGCACGTCGACTCCGATTCAACCGCCGGTTCGTCTACCGTCGCGTCGAAAACCTCACAACCTGCCCAATCCGCTTCGTCAAAGGTTGAAGTAAATGCGCTATTTGCAGCCGCTAAATTAAATGTTCGTTCACAAGTTCTTTTAGCGACTGCATGGGTTAAGGTTAAAGTCGCCTCCGGTCGCGCTGTTACGGTGAGAGTTCTGCTTGATCAAGGCTCGGAAGCTACATTCATTTCTGAAAATCTAGCTCAAACATTACGGGTAAAACGCGTCCGCATGCCGATTTCCATCTCAGCCGTCGGCGGGATTAATATCGGCACGGTCCGACATGCCGCAACAATCGCTATTTCTCCTCGCGCCTCCGACACTCCTTCGTTTTCAACAACTGCGCTGATTCTGAACTCCTTAACCTCATACACTCCCAAACGTGTTTCTCAACTGTCGTCTCTCTCACATCTCTCCGACTTAGAATGGGCAGATTCCGATCCAACCAGTTGCGATCCGATCCATCTCATAATCGGTGCTGACATTTACAGCAATCTTATTATAGAAGGCATCCGAAGAGGAAAATTCGGACAGCCCGTTGCGCAGAATTCCATCTTTGGATGGGTCATCTCTGGCCCTCTTTCTCTTAATGACGATTCGTCTCACTCATCCACCGATAATTCGACCATTGAACGCCATTCTGTCAATCTCACTGTGCATCACTGCACGGCGTTGTCGTCTCTCGCTGAGGAAATTCATCGATTTTGGGAGATCGAAGAACTCCCTCATTCTCACTCACTCACTCACGCCGTCAGAAGAGCAGTGTGAGGCACATTTTCGTGATACACATTCCCGTCAAGCTGATGGAAGATACATAGTTAGATTACCCTTTAAACAAGATCCTCCTCTCAATATAGGTCGCTCACGATATTCAGCCGAGAAATTATATAACTCATTAGTACGCCGATTTAACGCGCATCCCGAACTGAAAAATGAATATTGCGAATTTATGAATGAATATAAATTACTGAAGCGCATGAGTCCCGCGCCAAAATCAGAAACGCCTCATCAATGCGTCTATATCCCCCACCATCCTGTTTTTCGTGAGGATAGCGCAACGACTCATTTACGCGTAGTATTCAATGCATCGAGCATTACATCAAACGGGTCATCGTTAAACGACCACTTGCATGCCGGCCCTAAACTTCAATCGGATTTGCCCGCGATTATAATGCAATGGCGTCATTTCAAGTTTGTCTATAGTGCCGATATCACAAAAATGTATAGACAAATTTTAGTCGATCAACAAGATATCAATTATCAATGTATCATTTGGAAGGATGAATCCGACGCACCGGTTGATTATCAATTGCTCACCGTGACATACGGTATGAAATGTGCTCCGTTCCTCGCGCTTCGCGTGCTTAGATGTCTAACCGATGACGAAGGACATCGATTTCCTCTCGCAAGTACGATTTTGCGCAATCAAACTTACGTCGATGATGTTCTATTCGGCGGAGATAATGTAACGTTTCTACGAGAATCTCGAGATCAACTCATCAATCTTTTGCGTTGCGGCCAATTTGAACTACGCAAATGGGCCAGTAACTCACCGATCTTACTGGAAGATATAGACCCGTCAAATCACGGCTTAGCATGTGATAAACAAATCGCGATAGATGAAAAGGTCAAAATCCTCGGAATCGCATGGAATCCCGCGCGCGATGCGTTCCAGTTTAAAGTATCCTTTGGAGATTCTTATCCTCAGAGTAAACGTTCGATTCTTTCGACAATCGCGAAATTATACGATTTGTTAGGGTGGGTGACCCCTGTCACCGTGGCCGCAAAAATTTTTATGCAACAGCTTTGGCGGCTTCACATCTCATGGGATGACGTAATTCCAGAAGCTCTTCTCAGCAAATGGAATTTAATCTATTCCAATCTCTCCCATTTGAATGAATTACAGATTACAAGATGGACCGGGCTTCAAGCCGACTGCTCGCATATCGAATTACACGGCTCTGCTAACGCATCAACGCTCGCATATGCCGCTTCGGTCTGCCTGAGGATCATCTCTGCTTCCGGAACAATCATTATCTCGTTACTCGCGGGCAAATCAAGGGTAGCTCCTATTGCTCCACTCACTATTCCTCGTCTCGAGTTGTCCGCAGCTTTCCTTCTTGTCCGCCTCATGAATTTTGTCCGAGCTTCACTCGTCTTTGAGAACGTATCATGCGTGTGTTGGACTGACTCAACAATCGTGCTGACGTGGTTGCGCGCTCATCCATCTCGATGGAAAACCTTTGTTGCCAATCGAGTCAACGAGATTCAAACACGATTACCGGAAGCGGAGTGGCGTCATGTTCCCACTGAGGATAACCCCGCGGACTGTGCATCCAGAGGGCTTTTTGGAAATGAGCTTCTTACTCACTCTATTTGGTGGCAAGGACCACAATGGCTCCAACATTCAAAGGAAAATTGGCCCTCAGAACCTGCTTTCCTAGCTGCTGACACTCATATGGAGGAGAAAGTTGTGTCTCTGCACGTTTCGGAGCCCGTAATTCATTGGAATTTAGCGCCACAGTATTCCTCATGGCCAAGGCTGATTCGCATTACGGCATATATTTTCAAATTCATTCACGCATGTCGACATCATCATGTCAATTCCAACAACTTTACCTTCCAAACTAAAGCTCTATCTTCAGTTGAATGCGATTTCGCAAAAACATTTTGGATTAAAAGCATTCAGGCAGAACTCTTCTCCGACGATATCCGCATGTTAATCGATGGTAAAAATGTCTCAACTAAAAGTTCTATTGTAGCGCTTCGCCCGTTTCTTGATACTGACGGGATATTACGTGTGGGAGGTCGCTTACGTCACGCTCCTCTGCCATATCGTGCGCGACATCCAATTCTCTTGGCTTCGCATTCATTAGTACGACTTATTGTTTTACAAGCACATATTCGAGCCTTACACGGGGGGCCTCAACTCACTCTCAATATACTTCGCCAAGAGTTTTGGATCCTTCGCGCTCGAAGCCTTGTCAAAGCAGTCATTCATAACTGCATAGCTTGTGTTCGAGAACGAGCTGCCATTCCAGTGCAATTGATGGGAGATCTCCCTTCAATGCGCGTTTTCCCTCCTCCTCGCAGTTTCTCGCATTGTGGTCTTGATTATGCAGGACCTGTTAAGATCCGAGCTTCCGCCGGTCGAGGAATCACATCACGAAAGGCATATATTGCCTTATTCGTTTGCTTGGCTACACGAGCCATTCATTTAGAGCTAGTCGGTGACTATTCTACTCAATCGTTTCTCAATGCTTATCTACGATTTTGTGCACGACGCGGTTTGCCGCAAGCGATGTATTCTGACAACGGGACGAATTTTGTTGGCGCTGAGAAGGAGTTGAATCTTGCCTATCAAGCTGCAATCCGCGATCCTAATTTCCTAAATCATACAGCCCTGGATAACACTTCGTGGAAATTTATTCCTCCATCTGCTCCGCATTTCGGAGGAATGTGGGAGGCTGGCGTTCGCAGTGTGAAACATCACCTGCGTCGCATTTTAGGTGAAAATACACTCTCCTTTGAAGAGTTTACCACTCTCCTGTGCAAAATTGAGGCATGTCTGAACTCTCGTCCTATTGCACTATTATCAGATTCATTTGACGATTACGAAAGCTTAACTTCAGGGTACTTTTTGATAGGCTCAGCTCTCACCACTCCTCCTGAACCATCTCTACTTCATTTGAATGAGAATCGTTTATCTCGCTGGCAGCTCATTCGCCATTTAATTGAGCGTTTTTGGAAATTGTGGGCCAACGATTACGTTAACACGTTGCAACAGCGAAGCAAATGACGTGAACTGCAACCTTCGATTAAAATCGGTCAACTCGTTCTCCTACGAAATGCTACTTTACCTCCATGCAAATGGGAGCTCGGACGCGTTACGCAGCTTCACCCCGGCGCCGATGGTCTAACGCGAGTTGTCACCGTCAAGACTGCCACTTCTGAATATAAACGTCCTATCGGAAAATTGTGTATTCTGCCTGTTCAAAGTGAAGCGATCACTAATTAATGTAATTATTTCTGCGCTTTAAATTTTGTTCATGTTCTAGATGTCAGTTTATATCATGTAAATAATTATAGTCATTTCTTGAGTAAGTTAAGTTAAGTTTAACCTGCGTTATGAGTGTTGGAATGGCGGGCGGCTAATCGCTTTAAATTTACTTTGCCTTTTTCGTTCTACAATATGCGATCAAATCAGTTATTTTGAAAGATACGTTTCAAGGCGGGCGGTATGTTCAGAATTCGATTTACTTTGTCAATATAAATCGGTTCAGAATTCGATTTATTTAATTTACCGAGCGACAAGCTCGCGTTCATCACGTGATCATCGCGCGCCGCGCTAATTCCATTTTTTTGTTGTTTTTCGCTCACGTTTGAGACTACCTTACATTCCTTTCTCAGGTTTTTCGACAATCGCGTGATTCGACGAGCCGATCGTTCGATTTAGTTTCAGCCAATCTGATTTCTTCCCCCGTTTTGTATCTAACGAAATTTCGTACGCGCGATTGCGAATATAATCAGTCTTGCGCCTGCTACTGCCCGCCAGGTACTAGTCTCTCTGTGTACACGTTATATTATTCTGTACGAACTCTGCGATTATTCAATCTAATCGACGAATTCTGTGTCGATATTCGTGTGTGACGAGGGGTCTCGTTCACGTCATTGTTTCGAACATTTAAGTTACAAGTGAAAGTATCTCTTCAATTGTCAATTATCTGATGACAGCTGTATCAATTAACTCACCAGTGATCAAACTTTATAACATTTACTTTTTTTTGTCTAATCTATTTGTGATATTAAATTAATTGTGAAACGTTCTGAACGGAATCACTTATTTCTTTGTGATTGTGACTCCTTTAGTGAATTTTCGAATTCACGACACGCACACTCATCGCTCAGCGCTGGGCGATCCCGGCATTCATTCTCGCGTGTGATCAGATCCTGATCGGGACGGAGACACCATGTAAGCTTCCATTCTCGTTTTTTCAAATATTTATATAAAGAATTAATATCTTCTCGTGATGGGAGGATGACTTTTTTATGTCGTTTGTGAGCTGTTTGCGTTTCTGTTACAGTTTTGTTCACACTTATTCCAATGCCAACAGTTAACAATTTCAAAAAATCTTTGGTTAATTTCTTTTTGTCTGCATCTTCTTTCTTTATGCATTCTGCAATAAAGGTGTTTCCTATTTGTTTAATTAGTGTTGATAACGTAGATGCAGTAGCGGGTGCTTTATACATTTTTTCTTCTTTGTTATAACCTGCGACTATATTAATTGCAGAGATGCAGTCATCGTAAACTTTAGGATGATAGATTGATTGGAACTCTTTGACATCTTTATTAATTTTCTTCATTGCCAATAAAAAACGTCCGAGAACGCGTAACCTGGCTCGTATCATGTCATGCTGGTGTTGGGCTTTATATTTTGTGCACAATTTATTTGTATAGATAATCAATAATTCGTCATCTTATTATACGTGTGACTTCATCGTCTCTCATTACAGGAAAAACTATTTTTAATATTTCATTTGATAAGTGATGCAGTCTGCTCGTTACTCTTCTGCCCATAATCATAATAGTCTTATTTTTGCTGAAATTCTTTTTCTGACAATTACGTGAATGTTAACGTATTGTGCTTTTCGCGAAAAATCCTTTGCATTTCGAGCAAGCAATAAAATCCGTGGCAGTCTTAGTGGAAGTTACATTGGGCCGTCTAGATACAATTAATTGTCCGGTATTTGCGTTTTCGTTGAATATGAATGTATTGAATATGAAATTACCTTGTTTTCGAAGGATATCATCTATTATTTTCTTCCTTTCTTCATGTTTTTTGGGCAAAACAGCGAATTTTTTTACTTCATCTTTATCATGGTGCACTGTTATTAAGTGCCGTGCGAGTTGAGATTGCAGTTTCAAACAGAAAACACAACAGTTCTGTTTGGACTTAACGTTACTTTTATCAACATACATCGCTTTATCATTGCATGCTGATGTACCGATTACACTTATTTTTGAAGTATCTAAACTGGATTGTGAGGATACAGATTTTTTTACAGCTGATTCCTTTTGTAAATTTACATTATTATCTGATGATGTGCATTCATTTTCCGAAGGCACGTACTCCGATCCATCATCACTATTTCCATTATCGTTATCTATATTTAGTAACACAAGAGAAAATTTAAGTATAAATAGATAAATTTAGACTACTTTTTCAAATGTAAATACATAGCAATCATTTTTGTAAACGCGTTTATATTAAATAAATATGCTTATAATACGGTAAATTTTTATACTAATAAGTATATCTCCAATAACTTTTTGAACTTAATTGTACTGTAGATGTACATACAAATATTGATGAAATGTGCTTATTTTTTACTATGCGATTGTTAGTTCAATTTACTCATTTAAATGTTAAAATGTAACATTTGGCAATTTATATTTACTATTTTTTTTATAATCCTTTATGCACCTAACAAACTAATACATATTTAATATGCGTACCATAGAATAGACAAAGTATTCTATAAAATAATGGAAGTAAAAATTATATAAAATTTATGAATATTGTGATAAATACATATATTTCAAACGCCATATAAAGCCATTAAAATCTATGCAAACTACATATGTACAATATATATCAGGTCATCGAATGTTTCTGTCAGTTATAACCCAGTAAACGCTAGATATTCCTGAAATATTCCGATGGTATTCCAAAAGTTCCGTATATACCGGAATAGTAGAGGAATGTTCACAGAATATTCAAATAATCGTGAAATATTCAGAATATTCTATGAACACTACTTGTATGTGCAATAAGAAATATTCAGTGTACATTTTGGTATATGTATGGAACATACACGAAATATTCCATGGAATATTATTGGATCAATCATATTGGTGAAAACCAACGTGCGCATGCATCTCGTTACCCTGCGAGCGCAGCGGCTACTTGGTTGACTTTTGCGTTCATGTATACGTAAGCCCGTATTGCGCGTTACACATCGTGCATTGCATTTTTATATTCGAGTCAGTGTTTCATCATGCGGTATTCATTTTAATTATTTGCGTTTCGTACCCAGTGTCGGGGTCGTATACAATTAAGAAGAAGAAGAAGAGTCTTAACTACAGGGCAAGACGGATGTCTCGTGGCATCTTTTGTGTACTGCACACAGCTATTACGTGGCCATTACGCATTACTTGTCTGTATTCATATATCTTTGAATAAATGAACAATATTCATAAATAAATACCATCTAAATAATTTATAAAACCGTTTTTTTAAAACAATCTTTACTATATAATATATATCATTCTGAATATATGGTGGAATATACGTAGGATATACTCCGAATGTTTTTCAAGTATGTCCTGAGAATATTTCTGGAACATTCAAAATATGGATAAAAAAATGGGACATTTCGCGCTTATCTGAATATTCCTTGTACATTCTGTAAATATTCCGGAATGTTTTGGAATATTCTTGGGATGTTAATTTTGGATCTTAGGAACATTTTATGAATATTCTAGGAATATCTAGCGTTTACTGGGTGTAATTTCACGTGAAACTTTTCATTTATCTTTCAGTCAACTTTACATTCGAAACAAAGTTGGAAAGCACAGTATATACTTTATTATTATTAAAATAGTGTAGTTTATTTGCTTACCGCTATGCGGTGCATTATTCATTTTCTATACCCGTATTCGAGTTCTTGTCATGAGCGTATATAAAGCCTGCAAAATGCGGTTAATAACATTTTTCTATCAGTTTAATTTCTAATACCATTCCCGTACAGGGGAATTCAGATATTGAACTGATTTTTGGAAAATCGGACAGATAAATATTTTGTTATATATATGCATGATATATCTGTAACATACTGGAGATATACCGTTAACATTCTACAGATATCCTTGATATATACCATAAGATCTTCTTAGTATATACTATGAACTAAAATAGAAGGACATTAGAGCATTCTTAGTACATATTCAGTACATCATAGTACGTATCTCGAATGCTCTGAGAATATACGCAATATACTTTTACAATATCCTCCGAACATTCTCAGTATCTACATGTGCTGTTAGGGAAGTGATGGATATGTATATATCAATCGATAGATCTTCTAAAACCAGATATATATGAATACCTATGTATCTTTTTACATCGATAGATTTATTATAAAACGTAATTCTATATCAGTGCAATACAAATCTAGAGTCTTAAAATAGATCTAAATCATAACATTTGAGGAACAATTGAAAACTAAGAGACATTTACTTTTAATGACAAAATGAAATAAATTACAATGAAAACTATCCTGAAGTACTTTTAATATTTCGATAATACTAACATATTTTAATTATATCTAACAGTTTATTTTTTAAACTATTTATTATTAAATGACTCTTAGTAGTTTGTAAGGAACTCTATTGAGGGTTATTAAGATTGTAAAAATCTCCACACAATACTTATATTTGATTTGTACATACCAACATTGCTAAAACTTAATTTCTTGATGCAATTCTGTGCAGTAGTTGGCTCAAACTGATTATGTAAATCTACAAATAAACAAAAAGTATAAGTAAAATAACAATAAATACGACCAAACATATGCCTTTTCCATAGCACTTCAATAATTATATACTCTTCGCATAAACAGTACGTTTAAGATAATTATATCCTACTTGTTATTGAATGGTGCATGGTGAGAAATGAGTTCTCTTCTTTTCATTCTCCTCTGATTGACTGAAGAAAAAATTACAATAGTACGAGAGAACCAAAGGAGAACTCACTCTCCTCGCCGCGCACAATTCAATATTGAGTAGTGTACAAGCTATAAAATATTACATATCACTTTTAAAATAACATTAAGTGTGACTTACAGGATAGGGAGACATCCATGTCTGCAATTAGGATATTATTGTTTTCTACTGTATCATTTGCCATTGCATCATATACACTTACATCGTCAATCACCTCAATATTGTTATTTTGCGATAAATCGTATGTATTTTCTAAAAAGAGACAATCCTTTACTACTGAAGCATTAACAGTAATTCTTGACATAACATTAACTATACTCACCAAAAAATATTGAAACATCAGAGTTTCTCTGATAAACGCAGGCTGCATCTTGTGTATGAGTTTTAATATTATTTTCATTTTCATCAATAAAAGATAACGTATTATTAATATCTAATATAGAAAGATAAAAATAAATTACTATATATAGCACTTACAATATAAAATTATATTTGAAGAAGTTGATAATATTAAAAGGAAATTCACCACAGAATATTGAAATATCTGTCTTCCCCAGATAATCACTGTTTTGTGTATCAGTCTTATTTTCATTTATATTATCATCGACGCAGTCTATTGGTTTCGTATTAATATCTAATATAGAAAGATAAAAATAAATTACTATGTAGCACTTACAATATAAAATTATATTTGAAGAAGTTGATAATATTAAAAGGAAACTCACCACAGAATATTGGAATATCTGTCTTCCTCAGATAATCACAGTCACCATTTTGTGTATCAGTCTTATTTTCATTTATATTATCATCAACGCAGTCTATTGGTTTCGTATTAATATCTAATATAGAAAGATAAAAATAAATTACTATGTAGCACTTACAATATAAAATTATATTTGAAGAAGTTGATAATATTAAAAGAAAACTCACCACACAGAATATTGGAATATCTGGCTTCCCCAGATAATCACAGTCACCGTTTTGTGTATCAGTCTTATTTTCATTTATATTATCATCAACACAGTCTATTGGTTTCGTATTAATATTTAATATAGAAAGATAAAAATAAATTACTATATAGCACTTACAATATAAAATTATATTTGAAGAAGTTGATAATATTAAAAGGAAACTCACCACAGACTATTGGAATATCTGTCTTCACCAGATAATCGCAGTCACTGTTTTGTGTATCAGTCTTGTTTTTATTTCTATTATCATCAACGCAGTCTATTGGTTTATTACATTCTAATATAAAACGACAAAAATAAATAAATATGCGGCACTTGTGATAAAACTCTCTTTATAGAAAAAGAGAGAACTATTATGTAATATTATTAAAATACTAACCACAGGTTGTTAGGACATCAGTATTTTACTGATAATCACACTTCTTTTGATGTATCTATCTTATCTTTGCTTTTATTTCCATCAATGCAATTTATTGGTTTGTTACTATCTAATACTGCAATATAAAATAGAAACAGATTATACATTCAAAAGAATCATATTTGCAAAAATATTTTGTAATAGCAAGAATATACATACCAGAAGAAACATTAGCTTTTCCTCGATAAATACAATTTTTCGTTTGGGTCATTTGTTCATAATCACAATCTTTCTTTGATGTATCAGTCTCATCATTGTTTCTATTTCGATCAATATAATTCCTTACATTGCAATCTGATACTGAAATATGTAGAAATTGATCATTATACGGATACAATAGAGCCATAGTGATAGGAATACTTTATAATTGTAAAAATATATGTACCAGAAGATATTAAAACATCAACAATTTCTTCATGATCACTGTAGTCTTTCTTTTGCAAATCAATTTTGTTCATGTCATTTGTATCATTTGTATCAATGCAATCTATTACTTTGTTGCTATCTACTATATAAAAAGATAAAGGTTAATTGTCATATTATAATAGAATTATACTTGAAGTTATATTTAACAATATTTTGAATATATATCACTAAATGAAAGATAACAGTTTCTTCATGATTATTGTAACCTGAGTTCTCTGGAGTAATCGTGTAGATGGTAGCTTTTTTGTGTACTAGATTAATTCTTACTACTCTGATGCTTCTTATATTATTCAATCTTTCACATTTAATATACGGTATATCTTTATATATATTTTGTAATATTTGTTGTAAAAGTTTCTTATCATCTGTAATGTTAAAGAAGGTAGTTTATGGTTAGTATGTTTACAAGTTTTTATTTTCATATTTTAGTCTGTTTTTTCAAGCTGAAGTAACTGTAAATGAACTCCGATAAGGCAAATATATAGAGTTTAAAATCAAAGGACAGGTAATGCTAGATGTACAGGAATAATATAAATACAAAAATGATATGAATGTGTATTGTAAACTCATTTACTATAATGTTTATTTTAAACTTATTTTCCAGACAACACAAAGTCCAAAATCGGGACATAAAACGTAAGGGACATAAACTTAAAGACATCTTCGCAAAAGATGTCTGAAAAACGTCTTTTAGCCTTTTAGATGTCTTTAAGACGTCTTATGTCCCGATTTTGGACTTTGTGTTGTCTGGGTATAGTTTTACGTAATAACATAGTAAAATAACAATCAAAGATACAAAATATTTTACTTACTGTTTTTTGCTATAATGTTTGCTGGGTACATACGTCTATCACTATATTTGACATATGTTACGCCCTTTTTAACAGTAATATTTTTAGAATTGCATACGTATTGTATATTATCAAGAAATTTTACTAAGGCATACATGTTTTAAAACTGAAAGAAATCGATTTATTATGTAAAACTGCGGAAGAGGATGTCCATTTACGGAAAAGCAATGAACGTGTTCAAACCGGTCAAAGCAGCCATGGCCAGTAGCCAGCTCGTCAAGCGGTTGAATGTGATTGGTTGGATCCCCAAGAACCAATTATGTTCTAGGCTAGCCGCGCTATGTTTGAACGCGCCTATTGCTTTTCCAGATTCTTATCAAAGATAAAAATAAATTACTACGTAGCACTTACAATATAAAACTATATTTGAAGAAGTTGATATTATTAAGAGGAAATTCACCACAGAATATTGGAATATCTCTTTCCCTGATAATCACAGGTACCATTTAGTTTATGAGTCTTATTTTTTGTTTCTATTATTATCAGTGCAGTCTATTAGTTTATTACTATCTCGCTGATATATTATTATCTTCCGTTATTACTAGCAGTACTTAAAACTCTGTAATATACGTAATGTATACGTGAACCTACAGATTTTAAATACTGTCAGTTATGACGAAACACGCTTTATCTTATAAAACGACAGAATTGAATTACTATGTTGCACTTGTAATAAGACTGTGTGTGTGTTAAGAAAGAGAGAACTAATTGTTATATAATATTACCAAAATTCTAACTACAAGATATTAGGACATAAGAATATCTCCTAATTACATTCTTTTTTTTTATGTACCTGTCTTGTCTTTGCTTTCATTTCCATTAATGCAGTTTATTATTTTGTTACTATATAATACTGCAATATATATAGAATAGAAACACATACATACCATATACAGAATAGAAACAGATATATACCATACACATTCAAAAGAACCGTAATTTGTAGAAATACTTTATAATAGCAAGAATATACGTACCAGAAGAAACATCAGCATTTCCTTGATAATTACAATCTTTTGTTTGTGAATCGTGTTTCGATTATTTCAATGCAATTGACTGGTTTTCTATTATCTAATATAAAATATATAAGATAGAATTAAATTATGTGGCACTTGCAATATAAATGGAGAGAGAGATGTGAACAAGAAACGAAAGAACTTAGAAATGTGATATTATAACATACTATACGTATTGAAGATGACATTAAAGTAAGACGTTCTTAAATTGAAAGTTCTTGGATATGCCATCAAGTTCTATACTTTTTACTTTACTGTTGAGAATAGTCAGTATACTTAGCATTTGCTTTAAATCTGAAAAAAGAAGAAAAACCCACAAAGAATCAAATTGTAACAAACTATACTGTAAACCTAATTTTAAATTAAAATACTTATCTGATGAAGACTGTATATTCCATGCCATACCGAGAAGTTCTTTTCCAATAGAGTTTTTTCTCTGTGAGGTGACTTGCAAGATGTTATACTGTCTACAAATAAATATGTATAAACATATAAATATAGTAAAAACTCTTTGTAAATATTAAGCTTAATAACAAGAAAGAGACATTTACTACATTTAAAACATTATTTATATATGTTCTGTACCTTGTAGGTTTGATTTGGGTTTTTAATAATTAGTCTTCGAAGAAATACATGCATATGTCAGTCTGTGATTCTATATCTTGTATGTTTAATTATAAAATGACATTTGAAGTTATGTTACTTCTTGGCGCAGTATTTCGTGCCGGTATGGAAGAAATGCTTCCTTTCACAAATACCATACATAGAGATTTGATTTTAAAGTCTGGTATGATGGGTGCTTTCCATTTAGCAACACAAGTCGACACAAGCGTCATTCTATCTTTGTTGTCACTGGCGATATAAAGAAGACAAAATGACGCTTGTGTCGACTTGTGTCGCTAAATGGAAAGCACCCGATATTGCATCACTCAAGGATTCCTACAATGGGTGCTTTCCATTTAGCAACCATCGACATATAGAATGGACTGAGTGTTGCGATAGACAAATGCGCGCTCGCTATAGAAAGAGAGATACTACATAGGAGTACTATGTTTGTCTCTTTTGCTAGCATCTCATTGGTGACTTTGTTCCCCCTCCAGAATTCTCGCAATAACGTGATTTGACGGTTCTGCAAGAAGAGAGACAAAATAGTACTCCCAGTAGTACCTCTCTTTCTATAGCGAGCGCGCGTTTGTCTATTGCAACACTCAGTCCATTCTATATGTCGATGTTAGCAACACAAGTCGACACAAGCGTCATTCTATCTTTGTTGTCACTGGCGATATAAAGAAGACAAAATGACGCTTGTGTCGACTTGTGTCGCTAAATGGAAAGCACCCAATATCGAGGCACGCGATAATATGCCAAAAAAGAACATAAGGTTTGTTCTTTATCGCTGCACTGGATTGCACCACCGGCAAAATACTATTAAAGACCGTCAATCCTGGACAAATTTTCGTGACCATCAAAGGGGCCTGGGGAGCCCGGAGGTAATTGAAGAGTATCGACTATTGATATAAATTTGTGATTGTTAACATAAATATTTGAACAATGCATTATTAAATTCATGATTTTTTATTATATAAATGCTTCATAAATAAGTATGCATATTCTTATAATGTTACAATAGCATATATATTTCCGCAAAATTACAATTTTTTTCTACCGTTATCATTTTTTGAATAATCAAACACATGGTAATTATAAAAATACAGTTTAAAGTAAAATTAAATATTAGCAAGTTGTAAAAATATGTGTAAAGAACATGTTTAAAGAAGATTGAGATAATAATGAATCATAAAAGTAATATTATATTATTAATACTAACATATTTTAATTTAGACATTATAGTTTTTGTTACAATGTGATTCTTTGTAATTGTTTTTCTACTTTCAAATTTAAAACAAACGTTAGTTATGCTGACTGTATACTCAATATAGTGAAAAATATATCAACTAAACTTTTGTCCAAGAAAGTATTGCATTATCGCCTACATTGTGTATACTGTTTTTATAACATGGAAAAATAAAGAAATGTGTGTAAAAACAGTTTATACCTTGTCTACATCTTTATTCTCTTTGTTAACAGAGGTTTTTTAACTTTTTTTACTCTTTTTTTACTGTCGTCAAAATTACTATTAGATATAACAATGTCGTCAAAGTATACAGTGCCATGAAAGTAGTCAATTCACCGTTTCGAGTTAGTTTGACGACGTCGTCGAACTATTCGATAGACCGCTACAATTTTGACGACAGTCGTCAAAATAGTCAGAAGTCGTCAAAATAGTCAATGCATACTAAAAATTGTCATTATACTATTCGATTGACATAGTATATATATATATATATTTATTTATATATAAAAGAATTTTCAGATGCACACTTACAATATTGGAACACACACACACACACACATATACATATATGCATTCAAATTCCTTAAGCATTTTTATTATAAATAGAATTCTGTCATAAATATTATCAATTTTCTGAAATAAATTTAATAATATAAAATACACAATTTATGTGTCCGTGTCCGTATTCGCGCGCGCGCGGTGTGTGTATATGTGTCTGTGTGTGTATACGTGTGTTATATGACTTTAGAGAAATAATTTTTTAATGTAAACTTGTAAGTAAAATTATATTATTTGCAGTGTACAATATTTGTGTCACAAAAATGTACTCCGGAACTCGTCACCAAAGTTCTATCTTCCGTATTTTTCTTTGTTATCTTTATGATAAAATACAACATGTTCTGTCTTAATCTCGAAGCTGTAAGTTGATAGCTTATTCGTCGAATGGGGTAAACATCCTTGTCGTAAATTCTTATGCAATGTTTTTTGACATTATTATTTATTATGTGCATACAAAAACGACATAAAATTGCTGAAAGATGAAGGATATGTTGGAACAACTACTACATGCATATAATAAGTTAAAAGACCCAAACGAACTTGCTATTATGGACAAATATGGATGTAATGGCAAACGTTATACCATTGCAGTTACAAGTAAGATAATCTTTCTCACGTACGTTTCTTCTTAACACGTAAAAGCTGTCAAGATTTCTCACTTTGAAAAATCGATTTCGACAATTTACAACAATGTCTCTGTGTACATAATACTCATCAAGTAACAAATGTTTTCAAATCGAATAAATTGGTAGCAAAGGCAATGTGGCATTTAATTGCATAATAAAAATCGATTACAGGTGAGAAAAAATATTGAAGTTTAAATTGTAACACATCCCTAACAGCACATGTAGATTCTGAGAATGTTCAGAGAATATCGCAAAAATATATTGCGTATATATTCTCTAAACATTTGATATACGTACTACGATATATACTGAGTACATACTATGAACGTTCCTATGTCCCACTTATTTTAGTTCGTAGTATATACTGTGAAAATATCCTGTAGTACATTCATAGAAAGTCACCAGTATGTTATCAGTATATCATACAGCCAAGCGCGCGCGCGCGTTCTCTCTCACACACACACACACACATTCATACCCATACAGCACCGAAAGATTGCAGAAACATTGCGTAGATCTAACATTGAAACATTGTAATATTGCATGGGAATTGCGAATTGTTTCTGCAATATTACTGCAAGATTGCAGCAACGGCTGGATGGCCGCTTTTTGTAATATTGCAATGAAACATTATAGCAACATTGCAATGTAATGTATTTGAAAAAATGCAACGTTACTGCAACCATATAGTAATATTACTTTTTTTTATTTTACTTACTATTAAATATTTTATAAAATATTTTACATTTTATGTCAAAAAATTGTAAACTTCGAAACCTTATTATAACTCAAAAAGTACTTAAGAAAAAAATCTTTTATTATAGTGTTTTGAAAAGCTCTCGAGATAAGTTACAAGAATATGCAATAAAAAAATGGGAGTTCCCATTTAAAAATATCAAAGTGATTTTTATGTGACTTTGATGGTGCTATTCAAGGTCAAACTGATATGATAATTAAATAGCTTTTTTTAAGCCCTTCAATTTGGTATACTTATATCTTTCATTATAGTGGACCGTTTTCGAGATATTTGACCGTTTCCAGACTTTTGAGACTCTGTATATAAAATAATATATATCCCTAACAGCACAGGTAGATTCTGAGAACAATCTGAGATTATCGCAAAAGTATATTGTGATAATCTGAGAACAATCGCATTACGTACTGCGATTGACGAAGTACTACGTACGAACATTCGAATGTCCGCGGTACCTTCTTCCATAGAATTTCGCCGCGAATGTCTACAGCTTGAGAGCAGTTTCAGGGAATGATGAAAACGGGAAAGTTTCAGTCGATCACTTATATGCACGCACACATATATCCAACCAAGCGCTCGCGCTCACATAGGTTAGGGTTAGGTTAGGTTAGATTAATTTAATAATTTTACTTTATTATAAATTGATGTTTTATTTATTTTCTTTTTATAAACGACCTCAAAATAGAATTTATAATTTTATATTAATATTTATATATCAATGTAATATTTATATCAAAATCTTTGGGTTCTTCGTATGTTCTTCATCCAAGTTCTTGAGGTTCTTCATGTTCGTTGTTTCGAACTTGATCTCTTTAGTTTTCTCTTTCTTTCTCTCTTTAGATCCATGCGTTCTTTGGCTAACCATATTAGGACTAGAAATATTACAGATGATAGTGCGTTTCTTGTAATACCTGCAAAACAACAAATTTTTATAAAAAATTAAGTAGAAAGTCGATGACACTTTCTTTTTTTATAAAAAGCAACCTCAAAAAAACAGGAATATTTTATATTAATGATGTTCTTCGGGTTCATCTTGGGGTTCTTCGGGTTCTTCAAGTTCGTTGTTTCGAACATGATCTCTTTGGTTTATTTCTCTTTCTTTTTCTCTTTTTCGATCCATACGTTCTTTGGCATGTGCTAACCATATTTTTATGGGACTAGAAATTTGTTCATCCTTTACAGATGCATGTGCGTTTCTTATAACACCTGCAGAATAAATTTTTGTTATCTCCAGTATTTCTTAGTTAATAAAAAGAAATATCTATCACTACAAGTTTATATGATTATTAAATTAATAAATATATGTCTAATGCACGTATATAAAT
Source organism: Lasius platythorax (assembly GCA_963971435.1). NCBI lineage: Eukaryota > Metazoa > Arthropoda > Insecta > Hymenoptera > Formicidae > Lasius > Lasius platythorax. Next base: position 3,262,880 of record OZ020547.1, on the reverse strand, counting down.
GTGACGGATAATTGAAGAATGTTAAGGTTGCTGGGTTCTCGCCGTGGCCATGTTAGATGTAAGATCAGAAGCGAGAAAGCACACGCTGAAAGTTTCTAGATACCATTTTTAAATGAAAAGATATTTCGATTAAATACTACTTCAAATGGCTTTAGCACACTTTTAAAATACTTAACTATTCTTTTCCTTTGATATAGTCAATCCACAACCGTACAATAATCGTATCAGAATCATGCGGAACGACTGCAGACTAGACAGACTAAACTTTATATTAGTCATTTTACAGCTGTTGATTGATTATAAAGGAAAAGGGATAGTTTTTGAATTATTTTAAGTCTGTGCTAGTCATCTAAAGTGCTATTTCATCGAAATTTCTTATTTGAAAATGGCATCTAAGAATTTTTAGCGTGTTTTCTTACCTCTAACGTAACAGTTCCAACATGGTCGGTGAGAAGCCAGGAACCTTAATAATAATAATATATTATATACATATCAATTTTTCTTAATAAATTTCATAAAATTAAAAAATATATTGTACAGATATTTAAGAATATTTTTCTCAAATTCGGAAAAAATTTTAACATTTATATTAATAAGAAAAAATTTTTTAAGAATATTTTACTTACTTAAAATTACTTGGCACAAATTCAATTTTGAAAAACTTTCTTTCTTTTTGGCACCGTGCCAGCTGAACAACACTGCAACTTCATTTGAAATTATTTGTCTCATTAAACATAAGCAAGAATGTTTAACATCTTGCCCTGTTAATCGTGCTAATTGCTTGATCTAGAATAATTTGAAATTATTATTATTATTATATCTATATTTCAAATATGAATAATCGAAAACTATTTAATAACCACTCTTCGGAAGCGTCATTTAGACGTCCTTAATTAAACAAGTGATATCAATTTAGGATCTACAATTCTTAAACTGCAACCGTAAACTATTACTAATAAACTATTAGTAATTGTCCTTTTAAAAAAAGAAAACGTTTTAAAGTGTGTTATTATATTTACCATTTCATTCCGATATGATGTATTATTACCAAGTTTTATTTCCACAGCTCGTAACTCATTTTCATTTTTCAAAGGCAGATCTTGAAAAAAGTCAATTTTTTCCTCGTTTTCTTCTGGCTGTGCTGTATTAGACATCTTGTCTAAAATTTGTTTTTGTCGTTTTACGATAGTACTCATTTTTATTTCCAAATGCTGGAATTTTTGAACGACATAGCGTTCAAAATCAGATCCTACAAATAAAAAATATATTAATGCGTGACACATACAACCACAGGGTGTCCTAGAATTGATAGTAAAAAAGGCAATCTATAGTTAAAAAGAAGTTATTAAAATTGTCGTAAACATGTTTCTAAAGAAGAAACTAATTTCGAAAGAAGATTTAAGGAAAAGGGTGTAACTCAGATTTAACAGATAATCATAGATTATTAACTTGCATACTAACCTGCTTCATAATTTATGATTCTTGCAAATCTATTAGGAGTGATATTTTCATTATTATTCTGCCATTCATCATTCACAGTAGTGCGTTGTGAATCTAAAACAAGTAAAACATACTATCGTTAATATAATATACTCGTAACGGAAATAGAAATTATTTATAAAGATAAAATGAAATTTATATAGAATTTATTTGCATACTAACCTCTATAATTTAAATCTGAACTTGTATGTGGGATTATATTTTCATTATCCTGCCATTCGGCATTCGCACTACTGCGTTGTACTGCGTTTGCAGTACGTTGTGAATCTAAAGCAAGTAGAACATACTATCATTAATATAATATACTCGTAACGGAAATAGAAATTATTTATAAAGATAAAATGAAATTTATATAGAATTTATTTGCATACTAACCTCTATAATTTAAATCTGAACTTGTATGTGGGATTATATTTTCATTATCCTGCCATTCGGCATTCGCACTACTGCGTTGTACTGCGTTTGCAGTACGTTGTGAATCTAAAGCAAGTAGAACATACTATCATTAATATAATATACTCGTAACGGAAATAGAAATTATTTATAAAGATAAAATGAAATTTATATAGAATTTATTTGCATACTAACCTCTATAATTTAAATCTGAACTTGTATGTGGGATTATATTTTCATTATCCTGCCATTCGGCATTCGCACTACTGCGTTGTACTGCGTTTGCAGTACGTTGTGAATCTAAAGCAAGTAAAACATACTATCATTAATATAATATACTCGTAACGGAAATAGAAATTATTTGCAAAGAATATAACTGTACAAATAGTAAAATATGTAAATATTTATAAATAACGTGTGTGTAAACACATTTATCTAAATTATCCAATATTTGTGTAATTCGTGAGAAACAGTTTACTTAAAAAATTGATTCCAATAACTTTATTTTAACTGAGTTTATTACTTAAATGAAATTTTTTATTTGTATTATTCATTATTCATATTGTCATTCGTCTTTTTAGCCATATTATTCGTTACATCGCATTATTTATTATTTACATTATTTTTGTTTTATTCTTCATTTTTATTATTTTATATGCATTCTTTTCTTGTCGCATTTTTATTTTATTAATTACAAGAAAAAAAATTCAAAAATTGTAAAATTTTGGTATAACGTAATATCTGGTATAACCTAATATAACAAAAAAATTATTACTGCTCGAACTCAGCGCAAAGGAGTAAAATCAATTAGTTGGGCAATTTTCCGAATTAGGAATAATGAATAAAAATTTAAGTTTTATTTTTGAAAGAATTATACGAACAAAAATGTATTCATTTTCTTACATTGAAATTCAATAATATAATATACAAATATAAGTTTATATATATATATATATATATATATGTGTGTGTAATAATATATAAATATACAGGGTGTCCCATTTTAAATAATGGATTAATGTATCTTAAAAACTAAGGCTCCTATCAAAAAATGTTTCCTACAAAAGTTATAAGATTTCGAGGGAAATATCTGATGGTGACCTTGATTTTGATCTAGAGGTCAAATTTGAAGGTCATTTGAAAGTCACCATCAGATGTCCCCCTCGAAATCCTACAACTTTTGTAGGAAACATTTTTTGATAGGAGCCTTAGTTTTTAAGATATATTAATCCATTATTTAAAATGAGACACCTTGTATGTCATTTAAATATAATCTTGTTCTAGAAAGGCGCGGAACAATTTTTATTCAAATAAATTATTTTATATTTAAAAACATAACTTTATTCTTAATTCTTTATTTAGAAATTTGACCAACTGATCTTCTGTTAATGCTTTATTAAATTTTTAATTACCTTTATGTGCCTGAGTTTTCTTTTTTCTATTTATGTCAATTTGCTTAGATGGAGGTTTTGGAAGGGATGAAATTATTGCTTCGTCTGCTTCAGACTTTTCACTATCGTCATTAGAGCTTGATTCATATGTTTTAGCAGCTCTGAATTTTCGTGATTTTTTCAAAAATTCTTCTTCGTCAGAGCATGTATTTACATCTGATAACTGCTCGGCTAATTTTAATTTTGTCCGCGCCACTGCATAGTCAGCTAAAAAATATATCGTAATAAGCATTGCCATATTCCGCAACAGTACACAAAATAAAAATATATATGCTATATGTGGAAAATAAATAACAGGAAAGTGAAAAATATTACTTACAACATGTTGCAAATATTTTTATAATAGGATGCTCCTCCCAAGTTGATTGAGGTTCTTCCATATATCTTACTGCTCTGTCGTATCTATTATAAGTTGTGTAACAATTGGGCCATTTAGCTCTTTTTAAATCACTGGTTAACCAAATCGTGGGTATTATTTGAAGTCCGTCTTTGAATTCAACAACTACAAATTTTTTGTTCTTGTCGGCCATTCTGTGTAGAAATTGATATTTTAATCGTTGGAATGCATAAGAGGAAAAACGGCAAATTTCTCATTTCCGTTTGGCAATTTGACATATTTTTTAACGATGTTTTGAAGTGGCCATGATTTCAAATCAGATAAGGAATGAACAAAATAAATATCAAGTAAGGAAGATAAACAAGGAATATTAAACAGATCTTCCTTTTCTAAGAATTCCTGACCAATAATTACAGGAACATTCTTTTTAGCGCAATAAGCCACATTTTCTATACAAACAATCGCGCCACAGCTTAAGCCACAACAATTATCAGCGAGTGTTCCAGCTTTAAATGTCATTCCGTTGAACTTGATAACTTTATATTGTGGATTGCAACAATTCGATATAAGCGGACCATCGTAATGTAACGATAAATTAGAACATTTTGGAACAGAATGTGACAAAGCAGTTGATGTTTGCAAGTTTTCTTTTTCAATGCATCTCCGCGCAACTTGCTGTAAAGGTTTATCCGCTTTTCGTAGATATTTTTTAAGCGTCTGCATATAATTTTCAAATTTAAACGCACTGAAGTTATCAAGAGGTCCAAATCTTTTGACATCATCCACAAGATGAATTAGACTGTGAACATTATGTGATATATTTTCAACTCCGTACAGTTTTATAAATGTTTCGATAAAGAAACGAATCAGATCTTGTGCATAGTTTAGGTGTTCATGTAAGTTCTCTGAAGACAAGATCCTTATAATGACGTGTAATGTCATAAAATGTATATATACATTTTTATTTAATACGGATTTAAATGCCAATGGGCCTGTATATAGTAATATTAGTCTGTATTCTGTAGCCTTCCATAATTTAATACAATCCAATCTTCTTGGCTTTCTTGCAAATTCTATTGGTATTGATGGCTTTAAATTAGTAATTAAACGTGTAGAAATTTCATCCACGACTTTATATTGTAGTCGATACTGTACTCCTCCATGAAGCCATAAATTCAATAATTTGCGCATAATTCCCAAACATATTAAGTGCATATAGTCCAACGGCACATTTGTTATAGGTTTAAAATAAGGAATATTTAACAGACTGCACGTTGTATCTGGTTTGTGATAATTATCGTCTCTCTTTTGTATAAAATCATCATCCGATCTAAGTGGTGCGTCAATTTGTGGGAAACATATTCTATTTTTTATATATTCTCCTTCCGTTGTACACTTCGTACAACTAGAGTACCCAGAATGTCCTTTGACACACAGAACAAATGATTTAGCCGGTGTATCACAAATTAAAGCTGCAATCCGACATGCTATCTGTCGACCGTTTATGTTAATTCCATTTTCGCATATTTCCGTAGCCTCACTGACAAAATCTTTTAAGAAATCATTGGTATCCTTCGGCTTTTCATAACCATGATAAAGTCCAATCATGAAAACGTTACCATGCGGTATAACTGATCCAAGTATAGGCCAAAACTGTTGTTGCGATGATTTTGTTAATGGCAATCCGTCAATGTTCACAGCTATTTCTAAGCAACCAATATTCTCTTTTGCATTAGATAATACTTGTCTTATAGATTCTACTAAACCAAAATGATAATATGATCCTGGTACAACTGTACGGATGTCTTGTTGTCTTGGTGTTTTTAAAATTGTTCGTGCATCCACGGAGAGTGTGGAAAAACAAGAATGTTTTTTCAATTTTAATAGTAATGCTTTTAAAGCAGTATGTGTAATTTTATGCTCTACAGCCCAAATTGCAAGATCGTCTTTAAAATCACTTTCAGTTTCATTTTCAAATGGTACATCGCTTGATTCATCGCGAGAAACGTTTGGAGATGATCGTTGTAAATCTGAATCTGATTGTCTGTTTGCATTTTCATATTGTACAAATATGTTTGCATTTTCATGTTGTATAGAACCAACATTTTCACATTCCATATCATTGTCTGAATCTATTATTTCAAGATTAATTCTGTCATTATTCAAATCTGTTGTAAATTTACTATTATCACACGACAATGAAGTTCTAACAAGCAAATTTTGAGAAATAATATTTGCCTCCTGTGCAGCTAATCGTCTGAGGTGTCGATTTGATACATATAAGATATCCTTTCGTTTTCGATTCATTTCCGTTTTGTGTGTTATATCTGTACAATATGAAAAGATTAAAGATTTTAGAGTAAATAATATTATATACTATGTACTTATAATATCATATATTAATTATTACATAAAACAGTATAGTGGTAGAAATAAAAAAATAATTTCTCAAGAAAAAGTAATTCATAAATATAGAATTAAATTTTTCAGTAAGATTTATATATACAAAGTTGGTCATTTTAATGTCCCACCTCAAATCTCTTTTCTTTACTTTTACATAAAAATATTCTGTACAAAAGCTGTAAGATTTTTAGGGGGAAAAAAGTTATACTGATAACTTTTTTCTAAAAAGCGATTTTGAAGATTATTTGAGTCATTTGTTTTTTTTTAAATGAAACTGCCTTAATTTTTTTACATACATTGTTTCCTCGCAATATTCACTATGAAATATTATAAGAATGAAGTGGCCAAAAAATGAATAGTTTACGAGATATTTTATGCTTTAGTTTAACATAATTTGACATTAACTATATATTAAATAACTTTTATAAGATATTCATTTTTCATCGATCTTTCCTCAATATTTTTATGTATAAAATAATGAGAGGAATCAATCGCTGTAAAAAAACAGTTGTTTGTAAAAAAAGAATGTAATTTGCAACTAGCAGTTACTTTTTCTTACAAACTATGTACTTTCTTTACACCAATTAATTTTTCTCCTTTTTGAGGCATAAAAGCATTCAGGTGAGATGAAAAATGAATATTTTATAAGATATTTCATAGTTTATGTAAAATTATGTTAAACTAAAGCATAAAATATTTTGTAAACTATTCATTTCTTAATATCTTAATATTTTTACGTGCAGAATTAGATAAATCAATTAGTATAAATAATACAAGGGTTGGATAAGTTAACTTTCTTAAATTAAGCTCAATAGCTATAAAAATAACTAAGTTTTGTGAAAAGTTATGAAATAATCTTAGTGAAATATACTTAGTGAGAAATAAACTTAGTGAAAAATTACAATTAAAATAAAAGTTAATTTTAGAAAGCATTTCATAAAATAAAATTAATAATAAAAATATTTATAATTAATTTATTAACTTTGAGTGATTACAATTAAAAATAAAAATACAAAATTAAAAATTTCACTTTTTACTTAATGAAGTTCATATTAAAACTATTGAATTGTATCATTGTGACATTATTTATAACAATATCAGAAATGATTAAATATTTCTTTTAAATTAAAAGTTGCATAAACAAAAAAGTAACTCACATAATTTATATATACATATATAACTTAAGATAAATTAAAATTAATAAAATTCAAAGTTAAAGTTTAATGTAATAAGCATTATATATTTAAATTATGACATTAGAATGTCATACCTTTTTCACAATTAGCTCATTCTAAATAACAATCATAATATGAATAAAAAGAAAATTGTGTTTCTTAAGTATATATGAAGTAACCCAGAATTATTGCTTTAGTATTGGAATCTTTTTTCTTTTCCATAAACATTTTGAAGTTAGAAAATTCAAAGTAAAAAAAGTTAAAGTGTGCATTGAATAAAGCATACCTGTTGCGTAAATATCCAACGTAGAATGTTGGACAGCGGTAGATAGGAAACTCAGCCAGCAATTGATCAAAATAATACCAATGTGGAACTCAGTAACTTTACTTAACAAAAGCAACGTAGAAATGCCGCTAAGGAGTTTGATATTTGCAATTCTGAGATCTGAAACCATGTTAATGTTATAAGCATAAACAAGAAAGTAATTCAATTAAGATGAAATGAAGTTAAATTAAAAGTTAAATGTAGAAGGCATTATTTAAATTATATTAGAATGTCATAACTTTTGAAAAATTAGCTCACTCTAAATAAAAAAACAATTTTATAATATGAATAAAAAGAAAATTGTGTTTCTTAAGTGTATATGAAGTAACTTAGAGAATTATTGCTTTAATATTGGAATCTTTTTTCTTTTAAATAAACATTTTGATGTTAGAAAATTCAAAGTAAAAAAAGTTAAAGTGTGCGTTGAATAAAGCATACCTGTTGCGTAAATATCCAATGTAGAATGTTGGACAGCGGTAGATAGGAAACTTAGCCAGCAATTGATCAAAATAATACCAATGTGGAACTCAGTAACTTTACTTAACAAAAGCAACGTAGAAATGCCGCTAAGGAGTTTGATATTTGCAATTCTGAGATCTGAAACCATGTTAATGTTATAAGCATAAACAAGAAAGTAATTCAATTAAGATGAAATGAAGTTAAATAAAAGTTAAATGTAGAAGGCATTATTTAAATTATATTAGAATGTCATAACTTTTGAAAAATTAGCTCACTCTAAATAAAAAAACAATTTTATAATATGAATAAAAAGAAAATTGTGTTTCTTAAGTGTATATGAAGTAACTTAGAGAATTATTGCTTTAATATTGGAATCTTTTTTCTTTTAAATAAACATTTTGATGTTAGAAAATTCAAAGTAAAAAAAGTTAAAGTGTGCGTTGAATAAAGCATACCTGTTGCGTAAATATCCAACGTAGAATGTTGGACAGCGGTAGATATAGGAAACTTAGCCAGCAGCTGATCAAAATAATACCGATGTGGAACTCACAATCAGTAACTTTACTTAACAAAAGCAATGTAGAAATGCCGCTAAGGAGTTTGATGTTTGCAATTCTGAGATCTGAAACCATGTTAATATGTTATATGAGACTGATGATTATATGCAGATAATGTCACAAGACAGATCATTTTTTAAATTTTATATTAAAAAACAATATAGATATAAATTATATAATTATGTACAAGCAAAAATTCAATTTAAATCTTTAAAATAATAAAAGTTTAATTCATCACAAAGTGTGTGTGCAGACAACAGTAGAAAAGAATTGTTTTGAATAGCTCGTGAAACTATTCTGTTAACAATTTAGAACGCTATGTTGCGGAAACTGCATATCATTAAGATCAAGAGACACGGTAGTGTCTCGCGCCTAGTTAGGGCGTAGCCGACTCCTGCTTAATAAGCGAGGCACCGTGTATCTTTACGCGAATCGGACAGTTGAGTCTATTATAAATTTCGAATGCTCAATAACGGCTGTATAATTAACGCCTAGTTTTAATTATTATATCTTTACATCTTTTGGCATTCAATACCATGCGGCTTTGCAAGCAAGGATAACCTTAAACTCTCGATCAAAATATATTTTTCTAAAAGTTGTACAAAATATTTAAAAGATCATATAATTTATGTATATAAAAGTTGTTTCGCTAACTTTTTTCAATATTTTATGAAATGTAAAAGTAAAAAGAAAGAGGATTACCTTTGATATCAAATTCACGCTTCAATAATATATCTCTTCTTCATGCCAGGGCTACCGGAAAAGATCGAAACAGTAATGACGTATATATATGTAGATGTCGTTGCTATACTTACCGTTTCCGTATCTTGCGAGTAAATTGAGATTATACACGCGCGGGAGAAATGAGTACATTGCACCATTTCAGTACATTGAGTAAAACCTGAGATTTTACGCGCGCGGTAGAAAGACGTACGTATTGTTTCCGTACATTGAGTAAAACCTGCGATTATACACGCGCGAAAGGAAACAGAATGATACTGTGAAAGATATTATAGTGTTGATCTCAGTATTTTATGGATGATCACAGTACAATGAGTATAAAAATGGGATGATACGTATAATATCATGTGCTATTAGGGATATATATATAAGTATATTTTTTTATATTAATTACATATATTTCTCAATGTCTATTTGGATCAACAGAACCGTAACACAGTAAATGAACAAATTAGTGACTATAAATAAAATTTAATAGATTTTATTTTGTAATCTTTCTGGAATGTTGCTGTAATATTCTCCTGAAATATTACAATTATATGTTCTTGTAATGTCTCTACAATGTTACATTGCAACTTGAAAGATTGTAACATTGCTGCAATGTAACTGCAATGTTTTGTGCTGTATGGGTACATATATACTGATTTGGTTAGGTTAGATTAGATTAATTTGCACGTTATTTACGTTTTATAAATATATATTTGTTTATTTTTTGTATATGTAATTGTAAAATGTTTTAACTATATAATATAAATACAATATTTTAACTATAATATATCAATACAATGCTTTAACTATAATAAACTACAATATATAAATTAACTATAATGTTTTATACAATATTATAATGTTTATTATAATGTTATTATTATATTATAATGCTTATTATATTTTGTTTTAACGATATTTACAATATTTTATATTATATAACTCTATGGCCCTGCGCACAATAGAGATGATATTAGGAATAGTAATAAATATTAAATATTAAGAATTTTATTTCAAAACAAGGAAACGAAATAGATTAACGCACAATGTATTGAGAATTAAGAATAAGGAATAACTTAATGCAGTGCTGGGATTTATTTGCATTTCGGCCCGATTCCGCGACTCACGCCTATTGCCCCCCACTCATCGCTCGCGCGTTAGCAACGAGTCGCCAGATACGCGTAACTAAGGACGCGGCGCTTCGTCTCAGGAGCGTCCGGATGTAAGAATGCCTAAATGTAATAATAAGACAATATTTTTCTAAAAGCACCGCGAAAATTCTCAATATTAAAATTTTTTCTTTAATATTTTATATTTCAGTGATATAAAATATTACTATATTTTTTCTTTTACATTAAATCAATATATATTATGTTTATATAATTCAGAAATTTTTGTTCAAAGCTTTCTCTCAACCCGCTTTGCAATTATATCGATTTATAACGTTAAAATATATGTAATTTATTTTCGCGTACATTAAAATCATATAATTGATAGGATCAAAAAAACATACTCGTACTATATAATTATAATATAAAACTACGATTATAATATAATTACAAGACAATAGATTTCCACATCACCCATGAGGTAGTATTGTTACTATAATGCGTTTTTTTTTTAAAGTGGTTTCCCCAGTAGGCCTATTCAACTAAAGAAGAATAATTCGTTCGCATATGTATATACAAAAAGGAAAATTTTATAAAAGATGAAAAAGTAAAAAAAAGAGAGAAAAGAACAATCGCAAACATTAATTTGATTTTCTAAGTCGTTTATGTGAATTTACAAGGGATGAAAGATCTACGGAAATATTAGACGAACTAGAGCGCATCAACGAAGATAATGATGCATCGCTCAAACAAGAACGTTTGTCCGTTTTGATATATTTCAATTTCGAAAAAGAAGATTCACATAAATATGTAGATCCAAACATAGAAAAAATTCGAAGACCGAATTTTACAAGTTCGGGATAATTTGCTACATTTAGAATCTTAAAAAATTCAATACCTTTTTCTGGCCGCGTTTTAAGAGACATATCATTTTGCAAATCGCAAAGTTCTGCCTGAAATTCTAAATTTTGTTCTTCGATCTGAACAATAAGAGGATTCTCAAAAAGAATTAAATCCTTTCTAAGTACTTCGAAATCACTAAATCGCGTATCAAATTGGATTATTAAAGAATTAATTAAATAAAGATGTTTAAAATTACAATCTTTGCCGTATTCTTCAAAAAGAATCTGGCAAGATGGATAAAAATGAAAGCTATCCTTTTCTAAATGGTTCTTAAGTAATATTAATTTTCTACGAAATGAGTCAATATGACTAACTAACTCTGATATAATTTGGTTGGCCTTTTGCTGCTTCAAATTTAAATTATTTAAATGGGAAGTTAAATCTGTAATAACAGCTAATTCAGAAAGAAAATCTAGATCTTCGAAGAAAGATTTAAATTCATCACAATTTACAGACATTTCTTGCAAGAAAAGGAAGATTTCTTTTCTTATTGCAAAGAATTTCTCTAAACATTTCCTTGCGCTAAGCCATCGAACTTCGGTATATAGAGGTATATCTATATAAATTGCATTATGCTCTTGGAGAAAGGATTGGAACTTTCTGTGATTCGGAAATTTGTGACCGCCTTTTATTGCATTAATAATTTTAGTAACAATTTGCATTGCGGTACACAATTTAATCGCTTTCCCACATAATGCTTCTTGATGAATTATGCAATGAATAAGGGGAAATTTTAAATTTCGCTGCTTATTTGGCCGAAGAATCCAATTTTCGAACCAGTCATTGCTTTCGCGCCATCAGTTACGATAGCCGAACATTTCGAAAAATTGGTGTTAAATTTTTGTAAAGTTTGTTCAACGGCTCTAAAAATATCTATACCGGTTGTTGTGCCATGTAATGGTACGAAATCTAAAAGCTCCTCGACACATGAAAAATCGTTTTGTACGATTCGAGTAAAAATACTCAACTGGCTCACATGTCGATTATCGGTGCTTTCGTCGAGGCACAGCGAAAAATACGAGCAAGTTGCTAACAAATATTTTAATTTTTCTTCTATAGAAGAGGCAATGTGATTAACTCTTGCTGCTACTGTTTTTTTATTTAATGGTATACTAGCAGCTTCTGCAAGAGTTAAGGAATTTCCGAATGATTTTACTGCTTCTATGAGGCATTCCTTTACAAATTCACCTTCGGTAAACGGCTTAGAATGTTTAGTAATGAGATGTGAAATAGCATATGATGCAGTGACTGCTTTTTCGGAAGATGAACCATTATTATCAGTTTCAAAATTTGCACAACCTTCTCGATATACTAATTTTAAACCATTTATTAAATTAATTTTTTCTTCATAGTTATATTTTGCATATTCCTTTAAATGTTTGTTTTTATAATGTCTCTCGATCACAAATTTTTTAATATGAGAAGATTGATAACCACATAAGAGACAAACTGTTCTATTACAAATAAATGCGAAATAATTATTCTCCCATTCTTTATCAAAATATTGTACATACCTCTGTTCATCAGCCATCCTTCACGTTTGATGAAGAGATTAATGCGGAAGAAAGCGAAGTATGCACAGGAAACACTAAGAAATCTCTGTATTTTAAATAAGACACTTTGCACGAGACCTTTAACAAGGAAGTGATAACCGTTAGGTTAAGAAACAAAAGACGACTCAAAACAATCTGCGATCGCGCGGAATAACAAGTGGCGCATATAAACGATTTAACATTTTCTCGTGCAAAGTGTCTTGTTTAAAATACAGAGATTTTGAAACTGATAATAATGGTTCATTTTCCGAAAAAGCAGTTACTGCATCATATGCTATTTCACATCTCATTACTAAACATTCTAAGCCGTTTACCGAAGGTGAATTTGTAAAGGAATGCCTCATAGAAGCAGTAAAATCATTCGGAAATTC
>OZ020547.1:3159102-3249415 GCA_963971435.1 Lasius platythorax | reverse complement strand
ACCGGTTGTTGTGCCATGTAATGGTACGAAATCTAAAAGCTCCTCGACACATGAAAAATCGTTTTGTACGATTCGAGTAAAAATACTCAACTGGCTCACATGTCGATTATCGGTGCTTTCGTCGAGGCACAGCGAAAAATACGAGCAAGTTGCTAACAAATATTTTAATTTTTCTTCTATAGAAGAGGCAATGTGATTAACTCTTGCTGCTACTGTTTTTTTATTTAATGGTATACTAGCAGCTTCTGCAAGAGTTAAGGAATTTCCGAATGATTTTACTGCTTCTATGAGGCATTCCTTTACAAATTCACCTTCGGTAAACGGCTTAGAATGTTTAGTAATGAGATGTGAAATAGCATATGATGCAGTGACTGCTTTTTCGGAAGATGAACCATTATTATCAGTTTCAAAATTTGCACAACCTTCTCGATATACTAATTTTAAACCATTTATTAAATTAATTTTTTCTTCATAGTTATATTTTGCATATTCCTTTAAATGTTTGTTTTTATAATGTCTCTCGATCACAAATTTTTTAATATGAGAAGATTGATAACCACATAAGAGACAAACTGTTCTATTACAAATAAATGCGAAATAATTATTCTCCCATTCTTTATCAAAATATTGTACATACCTCTGTTCATCAGCCATCCTTCACGTTTGATGAAGAGATTAATGCGGAAGAAAGCGAAGTATGCACAGGAAACACTAAGAAATCTCTGTATTTTAAATAAGACACTTTGCACGAGACCTTTAACAAGGAAGTGATAACCGTTAGGTTAAGAAACAAAAGACGACTCAAAACAATCTGCGATCGCGCGGAATAACAAGTGGCGCATATAAACGATTTAACATTTTCTCGTGCAAAGTGTCTTGTTTAAAATACAGAGATTTTGAAACTGATAATAATGGTTCATTTTCCGAAAAAGCAGTTACTGCATCATATGCTATTTCACATCTCATTACTAAACATTCTAAGCCGTTTACCGAAGGTGAATTTGTAAAGGAATGCCTCATAGAAGCAGTAAAATCATTCGGAAATTCCTTAACTCTTGCAGAAGCTGCTAGTATACCATTAAATAAAAAAACAGTAGCAGCAAGAGTTAATCACATTGCCTCTTCTATAGAAGAAAAATTAAAATATTTGTTAGCAACTTGCTCGTATTTTTCGCTGTGCCTCGACGAAAGCACCGATAATCGACATGTGAGCCAGTTGAGTATTTTTACTCGAATCGTACAAACCGATTTTTCATGTGTCGAGGAGCTTTTAGATTTCGTACCATTACATGGCACAACAACCGGTATAGATATTTTTAGAGCCGTTGAACAAACTTTACAAAAATTTAACACCAATTTTTCGAAATGTTCGGCTATCGTAACTGATGGCGCGAAAGCAATGACTGGTTCGAAAATTGGATTCTTCGGCCAAATAAGCAGCGAAATTTAAAATTTCCCCTTATTCATTGCATAATTCATCAAGAAGCATTATGTGGGAAAGCGATTAAATTGTGTACCGCAATGCAAATTGTTACTAAAATTATTAATGCAATAAAAGGCGGTCACAAATTTCCGAATCACAGAAAGTTCCAATCCTTTCTCCAAGAGCATAATGCAATTTATATAGATATACCTCTATATACCGAAGTTCGATGGCTTAGCGCAAGGAAATGTTTAGAGAAATTCTTTGCAATAAGAAAAGAAATCTTCCTTTTCTTGCAAGAAATGTCTGTAAATTGTGATGAATTTAAATCTTTCTTCGAAGATCTAGATTTTCTTTCTGAATTAGCTGTTATTACAGATTTAACTTCCCATTTAAATAATTTAAATTTGAAGCTGCAAAAGGCCAACCAAATTATATCAGAGTTAGTTAGTCATGTAGGTTATTTTATTATCTACTTATTTTCTCGCTCGCAAATGGCAGGACAGGTAGTTGGATGCGGGAATTGGCGCAGTGATTATAGTCTCTGTTACGGTTAACACATACTATATTTACATCTTTTTACAATATTTGACATTGGTTAAATAATCAATAGGGACGTATTTCCGCTGTCCTCCTTGTTTCCGTGTCTGCGTCCACTGATCGTGGGACGTCTTGGCAGGACCGTCGTTGGTTTGCGTACCCTGGCTGTTGGCGGTGGCGACCCGAACCTCGTCGGTCTGCGTGCCTACCGTGCACTGCTGAGGCAAGGCCCAGGGTGGCAGTCGCCACGGCACGGAGACCACTGAGCGTACCCTCGGAGTCCTCGGTCTCGTTGGGCTCTCGTCGGCCGACGAAAGTATGATCGGCGACGACGACGGATGTAGGTCCAACTCCGGTTCGGAGTATGTCGTATCCGGTACCGGAGTTGGCACACCACCTCGTGTTGCTGTCCCCGTCGATGCTGGCGGCACGTCGGGCGTAGGTGCGGCAATCGCCGGTGGCGTGGCCCTCGGACGCTTAGGCGATAAGGCGCCGGTGTTCGGGCGAGGCAGCGTCGTTCCGGAGGCCAGGTGTTTGTCCCGGGACCTGGGGCGTTTGTCGCCGGAGCGAGAGCGCTTGTCGCCTGTGCGTGGGCGCTTAGCGCCGGGTAGAGGCGGAAGTGCGCCGGTGATGAGGCGTATGGTGCGAGGTGATGGCGAGGAAGCGCCGGAACGTTGGCGTGGAGCGCCAGGTGTGGGCGAGGATGCGCCGTATCCTCGGCGAGGATCGCCAGGTGATGGCGAGGAAGCGCCAGGTGAGGGCGAGGAAGCGCCGTATCCTCGGCGAGGAGCGCCAGATGATGGCGAGGAAGCGCCAGGTAAGGGCGAGGATGCGCCGGAGTTGCTAGGGCGCAGGGCGCCGAGCGAAGGCGAGGATGCGCCGGTCCCTTCGTCGGCCTTCCTCCTGAAGGCGTGGAGAGGCGTTGGCCGAGTCCGTCGGCGAGTGGTGATCTCCTCCAGTGGAGGAGGGATGTTCTCTTCGTGGCCCGTAATCTTGACGGTTTCTTCGGCGTCTTTTCTAGTAGCGCTGGGCGCTTATTAAAGATGCGTGGGATGATTTTCTACTCTGCGGGGGTCCTCATTATATATCCCGCGGGCCGTCTTTTTACTCGCGGAAAAGTAAACTTGGCGTGCGGCGCCTAGCGGAGGTGCCCGGTACTACGCGGCGCGCCTATATGTAGCCGCCCGCGCTGTTTTTCAACTGCGGGAAAGCTAACTGGGCGCGCGCCGCCTAGCGGCTGCGCCCGGTACTTATCGTTTTGTGTGGCGTATACCGCCACATTACCCCCTTCGTTGTGTTTTTGTCGGGGATGATTGGAATCGTACCGTTTTTCGCGATGTTCGCCCGCTCCTTGTTTTTATTTCTGAGGGTGTTATGTCTTTTTGTGTTTCCGTCGGGGCTGGAACCTTTTGATTTTCTGTAGGTACTGGATCTTCTGCTAATATGTATGCTGGTTTTAATCTGTCTTTTGCTACGTGAACGGTCTTTCCGTTAATCCGTAGTTTATAGATTTTTTTCGATCTGTTGAGAACTTCGTACGGGCCTTCGTAGGTCGGTTGGAGTGCTCGTGTGGGTGCGTCGCGTCTGAGGAATACGTGTGATGAAGTTTCTAGATCCTTATGTTCAAAGATCGCTGGCGTCCCGTGTCTTTTTATTGGTTGTGGGCGTAGCTTTTCCATTGCTTGTTTCAGTCGTCTTATGAAGTCACTTTCGTTGTTTGTAGTCTCCTGTGACTCTTGAAGGAATTCTCCTGGCAGTCTCAATGTTTCTCCATATACTAATTCTGCTGGAGTTGCATGCAGGTCTTCCTTGTATGCTGCTCTAATTCCCATCATGACTACGGGTAATATTTCGGTCCATGCTTCTGTTGCGTGGCATTTTATGGCCGATTTCATTTGCCGATGTAGGCGTTCGACCATGCCATTAGCCGCTGGGTAATAGGCTGTCGTATGTATGTGTGTTGTCCCTGTTATTTTGGTCAGTTGACGGAACAAGTCGGCCTCAAATTGCCTCCCTTGATTCGTCGTTATCCGAACCGGTGTACCGAATCTTGCTATCCAATGGGTGAACAGTGTTTGGGCTATTGTCTCAGCGGTTATGTCTATTACCGGAATAGCCTCTGGCCACCTGGTAAATCGGTCGACTATCGTGAGGCAGTATCTATACCCCTTTGAAACAGGTAACGGTCCGACTAAATCTACATGTACATGTTCGAACCGTTTTGTTGGACCCACGAAATTGCCGAGGGGCGTCCGTGTGTGTTTATGCACTTTTACTTTTTGACAGTTGATGCAGGCCTTTGCCCATTGATGACAATCTGATTTTACTTATGGCCAGACGTAGCGTTCTGAAACTAGCTTTGCTGTAGCTTTGCTTCCTGGGTGTGATAGACTGTGCAGGGATTGGAATATTTGTTTTCTGTATTCCTTTGTGACGAATGGCCTTGCTATCGTCGTTGATGTGTCACAGTATAGCGCAGAATTGGTTCCTGGAATTTGTGTTCTTTGGAGCTTTAATGAAGAATCTCCGTTCAATATTTCCTGGAGCTCGGCGTCCTCTTCTTGAGCCTTTGCCAGGTCTTCAAGGTTGACTGCCGCCTGGATTTTTTCTATTCTTGACAGTGCATCGGCGACCATGTTGTCCTTTCCTGAGATGTGGCGTATATCGGTGGTGAATTGTCCGATATATTGCAAGTGTCTAGCTTGCCTCGGTGAGCTATGTAGTGGGTCCTGTTGGAAGGCGTATGTGATCGGTTTATGATCCGTAAATACGGTGAAGTTCCTTCCTTCGAGCATATGGCGGTAATGCTTAATTGCAGCATAAATCGCCAGGAGCTCTCTGTCGTATGGACTGTACTTTTGTTGTGCTGGATTCAATTTCTTGCTGAAGAAAGCTAGTGGTTGCCATTCTTCTCCGCTTCGTTGTTGTATCACCGCGCCCATCGCTCTATCGGATGCATCTGTCGTGAGCGTAATTTCCGTCTCAGGTTTGGGGTGTGCTATCATTGTTGCTCTAGCAAGGCTCTCCTTGCATTTCTGAAAAGCTTCTTCCAGGTCCTTGCTCCATGTTATTGGTGATTTCTTTTTTACTTTTGGGCCGCTGAGTACGTCGTTTAACACTACTTGTTCTTTAGCAGCATCGGGAATGAACCTTCGGTAGAAATTTAATGTTCCTAAGAATTGACGTAGTTGTTGGACGTTTTCTGGCCTAGGGAATTTTTTTATTGCCTCTATTCTTTCTGGCGGGGGTCGCGTTCCTTTCTCTGAAACTTCGTATCCCAAGAAGAGTACTTGCTCGGCGCCGAGGACGCATTTTGCAGGACTTAACAAAATGCCGTTTTCCTCTAATCGTTTGAAGAGTCTACGTAGATGCTCCTCGTGTTCTTCCTCGTTATTGGAGGCAACCAATATGTCGTCAATGTAGGCGTAACAAAATTCCAGGTCGCTCGTGATTTCGTTTATGAAGCGTTGGAATGTTTGCGCCGCGTTGCGTAAACCAAACGGCATATATCGAAACTCGTAAAGACCAAAAGGAGTAGTGATGGCCGTTTTTGGTATATCGTCTGGATGCACTGGTATCTGATTGTATGCCCTTACTAGGTCTATTGTTGAGAAGATTTTTTTACCGTGGAGAGTCTGCGAAAAGTCTTCGATGTGTGGGATCGGGTAGCGATCCGGCACAGTTCTTGTGTTGAGCCTTCTGTAATCTCCGCAGGGTCTCCATGCGTTATTTTTCTTCTGCACCATGTGTAACGGAGCTGACCACGGGCTTTTCGATGCCTGAATGACTCCTTCTTGAAGTAATAAGTTGAATTCCGCTATCGCTGCCTTAAGTTTGTTAGGGTCTAATCGTCGAGGACGGCATGCTTCCGGGGGACCCTCCGTTGTTTTAATATGGTGTACCGTGGTGTGTTTAACCGTTCGCGTCTTTGCAGTAGCCCTTGTAATATCGGGAAATTCTGCTAAGATTCGATGGTACTTATTCTCGATTGTCAATACTTTCACTGACTCAACGGAGCCTGTTTCTGCCGTGCCTTTTATGCGCAGGTCTGTTTTTCCATCGACCAGTATTCCTTTTTGCAAGTCCGGTAGGAGGTGGTAATAGGATAAGAAATCAGCTCCGATGATGGGTGACGTGACGATAATAAAACGCCACGGAAATGAACGCCGTAATCCTAAATTTGGCTGTAGCGTAATCCACCCGTATGTTGTAATGATAGAACCATTTGCTGCGAACAATTCATAGCTCGTTGGCATAATGTGTCCTGATGTCATTGAGCGGGGATATACGCTTACATCGGAACCGGTGTCGACGAGGAACTGCTTTTTAGTTGTTCGACATGTTACGTAAAGGCGGCGGGGTCTTAGGGCTTGTCCACTGGCCGCCACTAGTGGCTGCCCTAATCTTTTTCCGCCTTTTTGTATGTGCATGGTTGTGTGCATTTCTGCGCTTTCTCGCCAAACCGATTGTGATAATAGCAATGTTCCTTATTGTATTCCTTGCTCCTGGTTTGACTTCGGCTTCGACTTCGACTTCGGTTCCTTCTATCGAGTTGTTTTTCTTTTGATCTTCCTCTCGAGAGTTGCGTCGTGAGTGTAGCGACTTGTTTGGCGAGCGCCTGAATCTGCGCTTCCAGTGTTATTTTCGGTATCGAATTGTTAGTAACTGCTACTACGGCTTTTGAAGACATTTCGTGGATGCGGTCGGCTTGATCGGCCACATCATTAAGGCGGTCTTCGGTCCGCGTGGCGAGAATCATCTGCATTTGTGCAGGCAGCCTTCCCAGCCATAGCGTCCTTAAAAGAGAATCGGGAACGTTGTCTCCGGCTAGTGTGCGTAAGTGCCTCAAGAACTGTGACGGCTTTCGGTCTCCAATCTCTTCGAGCTCCAATAACTGCCGTGTTCGCTGCTCTTACGAGACTGACATGCGCTGTATCAGCGCCGTCTTGATCGTCGCATATTTGTCTGCCGCGGGAGCCTGAGTAATGATATCCTTGACTTCCTTTATTTGGCGGGAATCCAATTGAGAAAGAACGTATGAATATTTCGTGGAATCCTGGGTAATGCCGCTTAACGTGAATTGTCCTTCCAATTGTGCGAACCATAATTCCGGTTCATCGTTCCAGAAGGGCGGGATTTTTATCGCCACATTATGGACGATTTCTCTGCCGTCTTCTGCCATTGTGCGCGTCGGTGGTCACCAATTTGTAGGTTATTTTATTATCTACTTATTTTCTCGCTCGCAAATGGCAGGACAGGTAGTTGGATGCGGGAATTGGCGCAGTGATTATAGTCTCTGTTACGGTTAACACATACTATATTTACATCTTTTTACAATATTTCACATTGGTTAAATAATCAATAGGGACGTATTTCCGCTGTCCTCCTCGTTTCCGTGTCTGCGTCCACTGATCGTGGGACGTCTTGGCAGGACCGTCGTTGGTTTGCGTCCCCTGGCTGTTGGCGGTGGCGACCTGAACCTCGTCGGTCTGCGTGCCTACCGTGCACTGCTGAGGCAAGGCCCAGGGTGGCAGTCGCCACGGCACGGAGACCACTGAGCGTACCCTCGGAGTCCTCGGTCTCGTTGGGCTCTCGTCGGCCGACGAAAGTATGATCGGCGACGACGACGGATGTAGGTCCAACTCCGGTTCGGAGTATGTCGTATCCGGTACCGGAGTTGGCACACCACCTCGTGTTGCTGTCCCCGTCGATGCTGGCGGCACGTCGGGCGTAGGTGCGGCAATCGCCGGTGGCGTGGCCCTCGGACGCTTAGGCGATAAGGCGCCGGTGTTCGGGCGAGGCAGCGTCGTTCCGGAGGCCAGGTGTTTGTCCCGGGACCTGGGGCGTTTGTCGCCGGAGCGAGGGCGCTTGTCGCCTGTGCGTGGGCGCTTAGCGCCGGGTAGAGGCGGAAGTGCGCCGGTGATGAGGCGTATGGTGCGAGGTGATGGCGAGGAAGCGCCGGAACGTTGGCGTGGAGCGCCAGGTGTGGGCGAGGATGCGCCGTATCCTCGGCGAGGATCGCCAGGTGATGGCGAGGAAGCGCCAGGTGAGGGCGAGGAAGCGCCGTATCCTCGGCGAGGAGCGCCAGATGATGGCGAGGAAGCGCCGTATCCTCGGCGAGGAGCGCCAGATGATGGCGAGGAAGCGCCAGGTAAGGGCGAGGATGCGCCGGAGTTGCTAGGGCGCAGGGCGCCGAGCGAAGGCGAGGATGCGCCGGTCCCTTGGTCTGCCTTCCTCCTGAAGGCGTGGAGAGGCGTTGGCCGAGTCCGTCGGCGAGTGGTGATCTCCTCCAGTGGAGGAGGGATATTCTCTTCGTGGCCCGTAATCTTGACGGTTTCTTCGGCGTCTTTTCTAGGAGCGCTTGGCGCTTATTAAAGATGCGTGGGATGATTTTCTACTCTGCGGGGGTCCTCATTATATATCCCGCGGGCCGTCTTTTTACTCGCGGAAAAGTAAACTTGGCGTGCGGCGCCTAGCGGAGGTGCCCGGTACTACGCGGCGCGCCTATATGTAGCCGCCCGCGCTGTTTTTCAACTGCGGGAAAGCTAACTGGGCGCGCGCCGCTTAGCGGCTGCGCCCGGTACTTATCCTCTTGTGTGGCGTATACCGCCACAGTCATATTGACTCATTTCGTAGAAAATTAATATTACTTAAGAACCATTTAGAAAAGGATAGCTTTCATTTTTATCCATCTTGCCAGATTCTTTTTGAAGAATATGGCAAAGATTGTAATTTTAAACATCTTCATTTAATTAATTCTTTAATAATCCAATTTGATACGCGATTTAGTGATTTCGAAGTACTTAGAAAGGATTTAATTCTTTTTGAAAATCCTCTTATTGTTCAGATCGAAGAACAAAATTTAGAATTTCAGGCAGAACTTTGCGATTTGCAAAATGATATGTCTCTTAAAACGCGGCCAGAAAAAGGTATTGAATTTTTTAAGATTCTAAATGTAGCAAATTATCCCGAACTTGTAAAATTCGGTCTTCGAATTTTTTCTATGTTTGGATCTACATATTTATGTGAATCTTCTTTTTCGAAATTGAAATATATCAAAACGGACAAACGTTCTTGTTTGAGCGATGCATCATTATCTTCGTTGATGCGCTCTAGTTCGTCTAATATTTCCGTAGATCTTTCATCCCTTGTAAATTCACATAAACGGCTTAGAAAATCAAATTAATGTTTGCGATTGTTCTTTTCTCTTTTTTTTTTACTTTTTCATCTTTTATAAAATTTTCCTTTTTGTATATACATATGCGAACGAATTATTCTTCTTTAGTTGAATAGGCCTACTGGGGAAACCACTTTAAAAAAAAACGCATTATAGTAACAATAGTACCTCATGGGTGATGTGGAAATCTATTGTCTTGTAATTATATTATAATCGTAGTTTTATATTATAATTATATAGTACGAGTATGTTTTTTTGATCCTATCAATTATATGATTTTAATGTACGCGAAAATAAATTACATATATTTTAACGTTATAAATCGATATAATTGCAAAGCGGGTTGAGAGAAAGCTTTGAACAAAAATTTCTGAATTATATAAACATAATATATATTGATTTAATGTAAAAGAAAAAATATAGTAATATTTCATATCACTGAAATATAAAATATTAAAGAAAAAATTTTAATATTGAGAATTTTCGCGGTGCTTTTAGAAAAATATTGTCTTATTATTACATTTAGGCATTCTTACATCCGGACGCTCCTGAGACGAAGCGCCGCGTCCTTAGTTACGCGTATCTGGCGACTCGTTGCTAACGCGCGAGCGATGAGTAGGGGGCAATAGGCGTGAGTCGCGGAATCGGGCCGAAATGTGCAAATAAATCCCAGCACTGACTTAATGCATTGTGCGTTAGTCCATTTCATTTTCTTGTTTTGAAATAAAATAATTCTTAATATTTAATATTTATTCCTATTCCTAATATTTTCTCTATTGTGTGCGCAGGGCCTAATATTTAACAATATTAAAATATTTTATATATTATATTATAACTATCCTCTAAAATTAATATACTTGACGATTGGTCTGTTCTTTATAACTGAACTGGCTGCACTAGTTCAGGTTTATTATTTTTACTCCACATTGGAAGGAGAAAGATAAACTCTGAACTAGTGCAGGAAGTTCAGCCTAATTCAGCTATAAAGAACAGACCTATTGTTCTAAAAAAACGTTGCACGGTGGTTATTCTTGAAGTTGTACTCGCACAGCAATATCTGTATGCCAGTCTTGATGCAGAAGCCACGCAGCAGCAAAATCTTTTGCAAATGGAAGTGCTCTATTGCTAAGGCCACCACTAGATTGAATAACTGTAATAAAGAAATCAGAGTTAGAATAAAATGTGCCTATATAGAAAATGCAATTTATTATTACCAATAACGAATCAGTCAGTGTAGTCCACATGTTTTACTCAATTTTAAAGTAAACTTCAGTGGCGAAAAATATAGATATCATTATGTTACTAGGTTTTTCATACACATAAAATGCACATATAAAATACATATATAATATAAAATTATAGAAAATTTACTTTGTTGCTTCTTCCCAGTTCCTTTATTTTTGGCTGATACGTGCATCTTGTTTTGTGTGTCCCAGCTGCGTGTATGCCTCTATACGTACAGAGGAAAACCTTTTATTCCGCAGAAATACAAACCATTCTCTTTTTGTGGCAACACTACAACAACAAGAATCTCACATAAGAATAATACTTCTAAACGATTAAGCATCAAAATTTAATATATATATATTTAGTTATTGATGACGTTAGAGCAGCGAGGATTAGGAATGGACGAGAGTAAATAACAAATTTACTTAGAACTGTAACTTTAATGAACGTAAGCTTGAAAAGGTTCTCTCTCAACTAACTTGTGTGCTCACATAGTCATAGAACATAAAAAAACATATAAGAAAGTAAACTCAAACTTTTAGAGCATGGAATATAGAATATATAGAGAGAGGTTATACATTGCTCAATCTAACAGTTATATAATAAATAAGTTGGATTTATTCAAGTAAATCAGAAATTGTACAGCAGAGAACAAAACGTATTAGCTTGTTAGTCGAGAGCGCGCGAAAGAGAGATCTCTTAGGGGTGCGTTCGGGGAGCTCGCTATCGCGCTATCAACGCTAACGCTACTAGCTCCGTTCACGAAGCCAAGATAGCGCTAGTGAATGCAAACTCCGTGAACAGCAATAGCGTAGCGTTGTAGCGTGTGCATCTGCTAATCATTAAATAATAAATAATATTAAAATAATATTAAATATTATTTAATTAATAATGAATTAAAATCTCTCTCTCTCATATACACGGACATAATCTTTCATAAAAGATAAATAAAAAATTATATTATACTTATATATTTATTATATTTATTATTATATTTTTTAAATTTTATAATACAGAATTATTATTTTTAATAATGTTAAAAATAATATGTTTATTATTTCTACAAAATCCATTATTAATATTTATAGCTAATGAGCAAAAACTTTACAGCAAAACTGAAATTAATAAGCAGATGCACAATTCACAGAATTCACTGCCGCTGTTCGCAGAGCTCGCAAACGCTAACGCTACCAATGCACTACCTCGGAAGGAACAGCGTTGATAGTGCGTAGTTACGCTATCATGACGTAAATGCTACCATTAGTGACGTCATGATAGCGTTTGCTAGCGCTACATTCTAGCTCCGCGAACAGTCCATAGCGCTGAATAGCGCTAATAGCGTCTTCCCGAACGCACCCTAGGTAAGGTAAGTATATTATGTATATCGATATGTATCGATATGTATCGAGGAAAAGAAAAGAAGAGATGGCGCTCTTACTAGATAGCAGAGTTAACCGCGAAAAATGAAATGTTACTAGATAGTCAACGTGCAAGGACAAACTCCTTTCTCAACACTCCCACTAGTTTGTCCTATAAACTGTGTATAAACTAAACAAACAAGAAAAAAACTAATTAACAGTTTAAGAGCACCAATGAATCACAAAAAATAATAATAAAGAGTTTAAAAGGAAATTAAGCCATTCCTAGCTGGCTACGGAGTCTCGTAAAGGTATCTCTTGGTAGTCCTTTCGCCAGAATATCGGCCAATTGCTCCTCACTTGGCACGTAATCTACGGTGATGTTCTTTTTCATTGTATGATCCCTGATTAGATGGTACCGTACGTCAATATGTTTGATCTTCCGATGGTGCTCCTGGTTCTCGACGATCTTCAGCGCTCCTAGATTATCAACGTACAATGTTGTTGTAGATTGGTCGATGTCTATGCTTCTGGGTAGGTTCCTAAGCCAGAGAACCTGTTTGGTCGCCTCAGCTGCGGCAACATATTCTGCCTCGGTTGTAGACTGGGCCACGATCTGTTGTTGTTGACTGGTCCAGACCACAGGTCCATTTGCCAAAATTAGAATCAGTTCTGTCGTTGATTTCCGAGTCTGCACACAGTTTGCGTAATCAGCGTCACTATAGGCAATTAATTCTTGGTTTCCATTTGCTCTATATGTGATGCCCATGCTGATCGTCCCTTTCAAGTAGCGTAGGATTCTCTTAATTTGCTGCCATGCTCCAGCTGTCGGCTTTGCCATGAATCGACTCACACTGGACACTGCAAACATAGTATCTGGTCTTGTTGCAACGGCAGTGAACATCAATCTTCCGACTGCGCTGCGAAACTCTGTGGATGACGTTTCTGAAAATTGCTCTTCTTGAGCATTCTCCAAGTATTCTTTTGCCATTACTGGCGTTGTCGATTTGATCATTCTGAATTTCTCAAGAACTCGCTTGATGTACTGTTTTTGTTTAATTGTGATGTCACCGATCTTCTTGTTTCGGTTTATCTCCATCCCGACGAAGTATCTTCCGTTTCCCTTGGTGACTTCAAACTCACTCTTAAGGATTGAAATCATGTTATCTATGACTTTCTTCGATCTTGACAGTAACAGTGCGTCATCAACGTAAAGCGCTAGCCATACGGTCACTCCATGACTTCTCCTTTGAAAACACACGGGTCGGCGTAATTGTTTTCAAAATGGAATCTGCGTAAGAATTCGTCGAATCGCTTGTTCCACTGTCTAGGGCTTTGCTTAAGGCCATATAGCGATTTGTGTAGCCGGACGATTTGCTTCGGCACCGCTGTTCCTTCTGGAAGTTCCATAAAAATCTCTTTCTCTAGATCCCCATTCAGGAAAGCAGTCTTGACATCGAATTGTCCAGTTTCGTATTTATTCATTGCTGCTTTGACTAAGAGGGTTCTTACGGTTTCGTAACGCACGACTGGAGCAAAGGTTTCCTCATAGTCGATCCCCTCGCGCTGACTATAGCCACGGGCAACAAGTCGTGCCTTGTATCTGACTACATTTCCCTCTTCGTCGAGCTTCTTCTTGAAAATCCACTTCGCGCTAATCGGCCTTCTCCCCTTTGGCAGGTTCTTTACAACTGTCCATGTCGTGTTCTTTTCCCAACCAACTCTTTATTAATGGCTTCCTTCCACTTTTCGCCCTCGGATCCTTTAATAGCTTCTTCATAGCTGACTGGTTCACCTTTCTCGACCAGATTCATTTCAAGTCGCTTTGGCGCTTTCAACTTATTTCGATTTCGCAGTTGACGTTGGCTATTCTTTCTCGGCGTTTTTACTTTCGATTCGGAAGGAACATCTGGTTCACTCTCATACTGTTGATCTTCATCGTCTTCGCTCGCTTGCTGATCATTTTCGGTCTCGATGATTGGCGCCGTCGTGTTTTCGTCGCTGCTTTCTTGCAACTCGCAGTTTGATTTCTCGTGAAAAGTTACATTAGGAAATGACCACTTTCTTTGTTTTCGGATCCATTAAGCGGTAATTATCAGTTTCTTCATCGTAACCGACCAGAATCATTTTTTTAGCCTTCGGCTGCTACTTAGTTCGCTGCACGGCCGGCACATAATTGAAACCCACGGAACCGATTTTTCGCAAGTGTGAAATCATCGCCTTCTTTCCGGTCCAGAGTTCAAACGGTTGAACCTGGTGCTTGCTTTGTTGGCGTCCGGTTCAAAATATAAGTTGCTGCTACACATAGCTTGGCCCATAGCTCTTCTTCAAGTTGCGATGCTTCCATTATCGAACGGGCACACTCCGCAATGGTGCTATTGTCCCGTTCTGATCTGCCGTTTTGCTCCGGCGTGTACGATGCAGTTCTCTCAGCTATAATGCCTTTTTCTGCCAGATAGTCCTTGAATTCGTGATTGACATACTCCAGTCCACGATCGCTTCTGATTACTTTGAGGGACCGTTCCCACTGTTTCTCAACGTAGTTATCAAACTGCTTGAACCTTTCGAATGCTTCATTCTTATGTCGGAGTAAGTATATTTTTCTGAATCCTGTGGCCTCGTCCTTAAACAGAATAAACCAGTGTTTACCTCCATATGACCGAGTGCGCATCGGTCCACAAACATCGGTATGGATATACTCGCCTGGCTTCCATTTCTTCTTCTCGGTGATAGATCGAAAACTTCTTCAATGCGCTTTGCCCTTAGCGCAACCCTCGCACTGAAGGACAACATTGTTGGGAATTTTCAGCCCCGGCAACATTTCTTTCTCGATCATTTCCTGCAGGCCTTCAGACTTATGTGTCCGAGACGCTCGTGCCAGGTTTGTACACTGACCCTATCCACTGCGTTAATTTCTCCGGTCTTCGCCTGCTGCTTCTGTTTTGGCTCAACAACTCTCATCTTGAGTCCCCAGAGATTTTGTCGAATTCTTTTACCTTCTGCCCTAACTCGGCCGTCCTTTTTGTTTATCAGCTTAATACCATTGATGGTCAATTTCGCTTCATAGCCGTTTTCAACTGCTTGACGCTGAAAATGTTCTTCGTGCCATTGCGATGATAGCACACGTTTTTCAGTGTTCCTGGCTGCCACTGACCCTTAACCATGAACTCAATCTCAATGTCCTCGGCCTCCTCGGCCCCATCAATGATCATCAGCTGATTGTCAGCTAGATAGAATGTTTCCTGCTCTTCTCTGTATGTCGCAAACCAGTCCCGTCTTCCGGTGATGTGAGCCGATGCTGCACTATTAGCGATCCATTCTTCTGTCTTCGTGGACTTTACTATTGAGAACACTGACTTTTCCTCTTTCTCTCGCCGCTCATTCTTTTTAGTCACTCGCTTCGGTTTCTCACGCTTCGGTTTCTTACACTTCGCTGCGAAGTGTTCCATTTGACCACAATTAAAGCACTTTACGTGGCTGTATCGGTCAGTCTTCTTGGATGACATCGACTTCTCTTTTGGCCGATCCTCTCGACCCTTTCCTACATGAAGAGCATCCATAGATGCATTATCTGCAGGTTGATTTACGTCACCAAGATCTTCAGCAGCCTCCTCATGTTCCAGCATCGAGCACAGATCATCAATGTTCGGCTGCGCTTCAGGTTTGTTCCTCCAAATCGTGGCCACTCCGCGATATTTGTTTAGAAGTCCTTGCAAGAGCTTTGCCATTACTTGGCTGTCAGGCAGCTTGTTGCCCAAATCCTGACATCGCTGTTCCAACGCCTTGACTGCTGCAATGTGTCGACACAGCCGTACCACTTTCGTAACGGTAACTATGAAACGCTTCCGATGCCGCTAATTTGCTCGCCGGATCTTTACGTTCGTGGACTCTCATTAAATCCAGCCACATGGCTCTCGCGGTCGTTCGCCAATCGATAAACTCGAACTGATTCTCTTCGATCGATGCAGCAATGACGAGCTGAGTGGTATTGTTGCCCTTTTTTCATTTATCGAATCTTCTCTTGTAGACATCATCGGTCTCTCCCACGGCCTTGACAAGCATCACATTGTCACCGTTGACATAATCAAGAACATCATGCTGAATTAAGTGACGCTCGACAAAAAAACGCCATTGTCTATAATTACCTCATCGTAGCCTAGCACTCGTAGGAAACTCGATCTTGAGTCCGGCCATTCTAACCTTCAAGATGTCGACTGTGAAAAATCTCTCTTCTTCTTCGATCTTTCTGTACTTGCTAAGTATATCTCCAAGTTACGCGGTTATCTAGGTGCAGTGGAAGCGTGCTGGGCCCATAACCAGTTGGATTTATTCAAGTAAATCAGAAAGTGTACAGCAGAGAACAAAACGTATTAGCTTGTTAGTCGAGAGCGCGCGGGAGAGAGATCTCTTAGGTAAAGTCAGAGAGAAGAATGAGAGGGGCCACGCCGCCGATTTTCGTCAAACGGTTTTCCTAGCTGGTACAGTGACGCTAACTGGATCCACTTTAGAGCCGGCCGGAACTACATGGCCAGATCCACTTTTCTGCTATGATAAAACGACCGGTTGGTGCATGTCCGTGCTAGATCCATAATTGTGGATAAAAAATATATCGAAACATCCTAGATTTATTAATGTTATATTAACTGCGCGTAACGCGTTTTGACATTCTAGTATATACTACGATATAAATACAGCGATATAAATTGTTATTGATATATTTTTACATATATCCATGATGTAAATATATACATGCGGATATATACAGGGTGTCCCAGAACTCAGTGCCAAAATTAATACAGCGGCTTTAGGACATGAAAACAAGTCGAAAATGTTAATAAACATATGTCCGAATCCGAACGGTTTTGGAGTTATAAGGTAATAAAGTTGCTTTCTTAAGACAATGTAAATTGAAATAAATGTTGTGTAATCTTCTTTATTTTGTTTAAAGCTTTACAAAAGATGCTCAAAAATTCTCCCGTCGACTTTGATACACTTTTATTTCCCAAAGGAAAAAATTTAGAACTCCAAATATTTTTCAAAATGCTCGAAACAATTTATTAATTCGTGCTAGAAAGTGTATCGAAGTCGACGGAGAAATTTTTGAGCATCTTTTGTAAAGCTTTAAACAAAATAAAGGAGATTACACAACATTTATTTCAATTTATATTGTCTTAAGAAAGCAACCCACATAGAAATTGGCATCCAGTGGATGTCCATTAAACCTCCATAGCTCCATAGAACATCTATCTCCATGGTGGAAGTCAGATAGACGTCTATTAGAGATCCATTAAACCTCCATAGCTCTTTGGGATATTTACTTCCACGTTGGAAATCAGATAGACGTCCATTAGAGATCCATTAAACCTCCATAGCTCTATAGGATGTTCACATCCACGGTGGAAATCAGACAGACGTCCATCAAACATCTATCCTACCTCCATAATAAATATCCTCTACAAATCTCTTATAGACGTCCATTAGACAATTATTATGGATGTATAACAGATTTACAAATAACTAAATAATATTTAAGTAAATAATTAATATTATCAAGATTAATATTTAAGTTTTATCATTAATGAAAATTTTAAAAAATTATAAATAAAAGTAAAAAATTTTCAGTTAATTTTTAAAGTACATTTAAACATTTACAATATATTTTATACACCTCATTTATAAATATTTATAATTTAATTTATAAGTAAAATGAATTTAAACTGTACATAATAATATAAATTAATTGTATAAATTACTTTAGGTCTATTAATATAATTATCAAAGCTTTTATTAGAAAGAAAACTGATAAACTGATAAAAAAAAATTGTGCAAATTAGAAATTTGCACATTGCTTCCTCACCATTTTAATTCGCTCACAAAGTTCCTCCTTAGAGGAAGCTAGTTTTTAAATTAAATTAAAATTATTAGTATATAATAGATTGTTGGCTTCCTCATAGAGGAAGCTTTATGAGCGAATTAAAATGGTGAGGAAGCAATGTGCAAATTTCTAATTTGCACAATTTTTATTTTTATATAACCATCACAAAAAATTTAGAAATTATATTATGAAATTCTATTTATATAAAAATATTTAGCCCGATATCTTAAAATTTTAGGAAGTTAGAGCGTACACAGACATCTCTCAAAAAATTCAAAATTTTATAAAATATGAACCCCTTAACCGATTCAAACCAAATTCAATACCAACTATCCTTTATTGATACCCTATTTATGTAAAAATATTTAACCCTATATCTCAAAGTTTGCGGAAGTTAGAGCAATTACGCTCTTTTTTGAAAAAATTCGAAATTTTTAAAAAATAAACCCCTTTACCGATTCTAGCCAAATTCAATACCAACCATCCTTTAATGATACTCTATTCATGTAAAAAAATTTAGATCGATATCTCAAAATTTGCGGAAGTTAGAGCAACCACGCTCTTTTTTGGAAAATTCGAAATTTTATAAAAAATAAACCCCTTCACCGATTCTAGCCAAATTCAATACCAATCAACCCTTAATGATACTCTATTCATGTAAAAAATTTTAGCTCGATATCTCAAAATTTACGGAAGTTAGAGCGACCACGTCCTTTTGGTGCACATACACACATACATACGGACATTTTTTAAAAATGTGATTTTTCGACGTTTTAGAACATTCTGAACACATTGGCATGAAAAAATGAAAAAAAAATTTTTTTCACGAAAACTAAGTTTCCTTTATGAGGAAGCAAAAATGATAAACGTTCAATAAAAATCAAATATATACTTCTAATGGACCTATATTAGACGTCTTTAACTGGCGACTAACTGACGTTGCGTGGATCATTAATAGAGGGTTCACAAAGCCTCGGTGGACGATTAATCGACGCTCCGTGGATCATTAATAAAGGGTTCGCGAAGCCTCGATGGACGATTAATCGACGTTCCGTGGATCATTAATAGAAGGTTCGCGGAGCCTCGATGGACGATTAATCGACGTTCCGTGGATCATTAATAGAAGGTTCGCGGAGCCTCGGTGGACGACTAACGGAAGTTGCATGGATCATTAATAGAGGATTTGCGAAGCCTCGATGGACGATTAATCGACGCTCCGTGGATCATTAATAGAGGATTCATAGAATATGGATGGATGAAATATATAATTGTAAATAAAAATAATATTAAAAATTGTAAAAAAACTTTGTTTATTGAAGATAAAATTACAAATTAATTTGATGCTTAAGGCTCCTTGGTCCTCACCGCGACCATGTTGGATTATGACGTCAGAAGCGTGAAATTACACGCTGAAAATTTTTGCGTGCCATTTTTAGATAAAATAATATTTTGATGAAACACAATTTCAGATGGCTTTAGCACACTTTTCCGAAATATTCCGAAAACTATCCTTTTCCCTTTATAATCGATCAATAGCTGTAAAATGACAGTAATATGAAGCTCAGTCCGTCTGGTTTTGGCACATGAGCAGTCATTCCGCATGACAACGTCTGATGTTTTAATTATTTTACGGTTGTTGATTGACTGTCAAGGGAAAAAAATAGTTTTCGGAGTATTTTAAAAGTGTGCTAAAACAATCTGAAGTTGAGATTCATCAAAATATCTTTTTATCTAAAAATGGCTCGCAAAAATTTTCAACATGTATTTTCTCGCTTCTGACGTCATAATCCAACATGGTCGCGGCGAAGACCAAGAAGCCTTAAAAGACAAGTACTCCTTTATACTTTGCAGCAATTGAACTGATAATAATAACATACGCATCTGTGCCAATGATAATTTCAGACAATTTCAGAAATTTATATTAACATAGATGCATGTTGGATTATCAGCTGCGGCAATCGTTATATATAAATAAAAATTTACATATACAGAATTCAGAAAATTAAATATTATATGATTGATATTCAGAGTTTGATCTCACTTTAAACTTTCGTCTTATAAGTATATTCATATATACGATCTTTATACTCTATTAGCTAATAAGATGGCCGTATTATTAGCTTCTTAAAACTGTGTTTAAGATGCAATCTTAAATTGAGAACAAACTTATGAATATCGGCTCTATTAATCCATATATATAGGTTGTTTACATGGATATCTGAAACATAGAAATCTGTTAATATATCGTATCATCAAAATGGCTCAGACACTATGAACGGAATAAGGAACAGGGAATTATGTTCAATATATTGAATAAAGAGCGAGCGTTTCTTATCATATGTTCCTTATTCTACACATTGAACTGTTCCTTTTATTCCGTTCATCGTGTCTGACTCTTAATTCTATAGCACATATCAATATGTTTGCGCCAAAAGCCCATTCTACATTAGTCGCAGTCGTAAGAATCGTAAGAAATTGACGAATCATAGTCTATTACTTTTCGATCGCAAGGAGAATAATAGACTGTGATTCGTCAATTTCTTACGATTCTTACGACTGCGACTAATGTAGAATGGGCTAAATGCGCACAATGAGATTTTCCGTCCTAGATCGCAAGTGAGCTGGTAAATTACAAGAATTGTAGTACGCAGAATTTAATAATTTACTAGAGCGCATGGCATCTACAGCACGAAAGCATCTAGAAAATTGATGGCAAGTAATATGTAAAACGGAATTAATCTACAGGCTTGTTAAAATGGCCATTGTGTGTGTGAGAGAGAGAGAGAGAGAGAGAGAGAGAGAGAGAGAGAGAGAACCTTAATTTAAATGGTATAGAGCGAATGTTAAAGGTAAGTAACATACATTTATATAAAATATATTAAAATAATATAGTCTTCCTATATAGTAAGTGTGAAGTTAGCATATTGATAAAGAACTGTGCGATAAAGAGGCATCATTTTATATATGTATTCTTTTTTCTTTTGCTCCAAGCAATTAACGTTGATTGAAAAAAAGAGGAGTTACATATATGTAATCTTCTCTCAACATATACACGTATACTCTTATTCTTTTTAAAATCAAACATTGGTTACTTGGTGGAAAAGAAGAAAAATACATAAATATACCTTTTTTATCGCACAGTTTCTCTATCAACTTGACACTAGAGCTGGAACGCTCGGGTTAGGTTAGATAGATCATTGAAATATATTTCTAAATATGTACATTTAATTATACTTACATACTTTTAAATTAAATATATACTTTTAATTTCTATTATATTTTAATGTTATTTGACGTTATTTCTAATATTTTGTAAGTTAAATTTTTTTTTTAGATTGCCTCAGACTGGCGATATAAGTTATTGGAAACTTTATATAGCGCATCTCATCATTGGCAATACAAGAAAAGCTGAAAATAAAGCTACACGTAAAGCAGTAAAATATAGTATGTAAGTATGTCAAAAGTAATTATATATGTTATATCTAGAAGTAATTATACGTAGATAGTTGAACGCGACTTACCAGTAAAACCTTACATATATAGTAATAATAATAATAATAGTTAATATATACCTTTCATACCTTTTGAGATTGTTAATACCTTTTTCCACTCTTATATCTTTCTTCATTTTTATTCACCAAATTAATCCACAGAACCGTTGTCTTCACATTGTGCTTTTCGTTTCTCCTCATTTTGGTGTCTCGCTTTTGAATGTCGAAACCACTCCATAATCCTCCGTTGAATTTTGCCATGGTCAGTATCTCGGACATTCTGAAGTACACAGCCTACAAACATTTTTTACATTTATTTTTTTTAAATATAAATACACTGCGTCGTATTTCATTGAATAATTACTTCTTATATAATGTAAAAATTAGAAATAATATTTAGTTAAATTTGTACAATAATATTGAGGAAAAAACGATAATTTGTTATATTTCGAGAATTGGAATTAAATTTATCAGAAGTTTTGTAAATTTGAAACAGTTAATAATCACAAATATATACATATATATGTATATATTAAAAGGGGTATATATTAAATAATGTATACGTATATATTAAAATGACTACCTTCTTAATCTATTTGTCAATATGTATATTTAAAAACGTTTCTTAATTGTTTACAAAAATTTTTGCGTATAAATACTTCTATGTCCCACTCGGCATGTAATATTGCTGAAATATTGTAATGTTCAAAAATGGTACAGAAATATTTCATTAACATTTCAATTGTAACTTTGCATCTGAAATATTTCAGAAACATTACAAAAAAATAGTATTCGGTCGCTACCGAAATAAGTTCGTTCGTTTACCGCTATGCGACGTGCGATGTGCTATCTATCTCGTATTTAAGTTTTATTCGTGAGAATTATATAAAGCTTGCAAAGAGCGGCTAATATTAAGAGATTAAAGATATAATTTTACACGCATTTTTATGATAATGTAATTCTCTGGTAAACGACTTCTATTAATATAATCAATGTTAATGTATTAGACATATTTCTGAGATATATTTATTTCAAAATATGTCTATTATATTGCAGTAATATTACCGAAATATTGCTGAAATATTTCAGCAAGGTTGCATTTGAAATAATTGCGGACATTGAAACATTGCAGAAATGTTGCAGAAACGGTCGTGAAATATTTCTGTAATATTGCTGAAAGTTGTAATATTTCAAATGGGATATTGCAGCAATGTTTCAGAAATATTACATGCCGAGTGGGGTAATTCTTATCGGTTGCTATTTCGGTAAAACTAAACCAGCGGATGCGAATGAATTTCTACAACCGTTTGTAAATGATATCAATAATCTAATTAATAAAGGTGTAACTTATAACGAGACAACATTTTCAGTATTAATACACTCTATCATATGTGATGCCCCTGCAAAATCTTTCATTACTCTTACTAAGGGACATACGGGTTATTTCAGTTGCTCAAAATGTACAATTGAAGGCGATTTTATCGCTAACAGAATTTGTTTTCCTAATTTTGATTATCAAATGAGAACAGACGATAGCTTTTCTAATCAAATTCAAGAAGAACACCATCTTGGTCATTCTATTCTATTAAATATTCCAAATTTTAGCATTGTATCTCATATACCATTAGATTACATGCATATGATATGTATTGGCGTTGTTAAAAAGTTAATAAAATTATGGATAAGTGGGCCTCTTAAAACTACATGTTTAACTTCGCGTAAAATAAAAAATGTTTCCAAATCTCTTCTTAACATCAGACATTTTATTCCTAAAGAATTTGCAAGAAGGCCACGAGAAATAGAAGATTTTGCACAGTGGAAAGCAACTGAATTGAGACAATTTCTGTTATATACCGGTCCTGTTATATTAGAAAAAGAATTGAATTCTGATATCTTCTTCAATTTCCTCACTTTGCACATTGCTGTTCGCATTTTATGTCAGAAAAATACAGTCGAATATATTGAATATGCGGATAAATTAATGAAACATTTTGTTGAATCCTTTATTAAAATTTATGGACCTGAATTTGCATCCCACAATATTCACGGTCTTTTACATATAATTGACTGCGTAAGACAGTTTGGACCATTAGATACTTTTAGTGCTTTCCCGTTTGAAAATTTTATGAAAGAATTGAAATCTATTTTAAGAAAAGCGGATAAACCATTAGAGCAAATTAGCAATCGTTATGCGGAGATGAGTTCTTGTAAAATAAATTCTGACAATATAAATGTATCAAAAATTAATGTAAAAGCTCCACACGAAAACGGACCATTAACATTGGATTGTTTCAGTCCGCAATTTTCAAAGATTGAATTTCCTCATTTTATTATTTCAATTAAATCTTCTGTTGATAATTGTTGTCTCATAGGAAATGATATCGTCTGTTTAGAAAATATCGCTACATCGAATGAAGGCAACTACGTTGCAATAGGTCGTAAATTTAAAGTTGTTGAGAAACTTTATCATTATCCATGCAGTTCTGTCCGTTTGGGTATATTTAAAGCCAGTAAATTATCTGCTCTTCATGTTTGGCCTTTGCATAAAATTAATCACTGATGTTATTTCTACTGGGTGATTAGAAGCACAAACACACAGAGGCTTACAGTTATAATAGACAATATATTTAGTAAATAATCACGGTAAAAAGTAATAATCTAAGAGACTTCTGATTACATATAACTCAGTACGAATACCTGACATCCCCCATCAAAGTCCCTGCCCATGGGGACCACCCTGCACCCCTTCCTCTAGGCTAGAAAAAATCAGTCCCGATACTTTTTGGACAGACCATGTATATGACAACACTCCTCCTTAATCAGAACGTGTCTTATGTTAAAATATGTATAACTTAATATCTAACTTAAATTTAGTTCCTTAATACATTTGTAGTGCTTTGGTCCATTTAGACTTTTTGTTAAAACATCAGCGCACATATTTTCGGTTGGTAAATATTTTAGATTAAGTCTTTTCTTTTCTACTACATCACGAACATAATGGTGCTTAATGTCTATATGTTTTGTTCGTGAGTGGGACATGTGATATGTTGCCATTTTTTGAGCAGATTGACTGTCGTTGTATACTTCTACAGGAAAGTATTTTCCAAATAGATCTTGTAGCAGATTTTGTAGGAATATGGCCTCTCTGCATCCATCTGAAAGTGCCATGTATTCAGCTTCTGCACTGCTTGTGGCAACAGTTTTTTGTTTTCGGCATGACCAGGAGACTAAACCTCCTCCAACTTTGAAAGCATAACCCGTGTAGGAACGTCTATCATTGATATCCATTCCCCAATCTGCATCTACAAATCCTATAATGTTATTTCCTGTTTTGTTAAACGTAAGACAAAAATCTTTAGTGCCCTTGAGATAACGCAGTACCCTTTTTGCAGCCAGCCAATGTGACTGATTATAGCACGTATTAAATTGACTTAATAGATTAACAGAGTACATAATATCTGGTCGAGTACATAAACCTATATACAATAAACATCCGATTAGAGCTTGGTAAGGAATTTTCGGATCGCATGTATCTATAGATTTTTTTTTTTTTGAGTTTGAGTCCTGCTTCCATAGGAGTTTTAGCTATTTTTGAATCGGACATATTAAACCTGAATAATACATCTTCAATATATTTTGTTTGATTAATACGTAGCTCCTCTTTATTTCTTTGAATGTGTATACCTAGGACATATTGAGCTTCACCTAAATCTTTTATTTGAAACCTTGAATTTAACTCTTTAATTATATATGACAAAATATTATCTGAATTATATAAAATTATCATATCATCTACATGTAAAGCAATAATACAAATTGAGTTTTCAATAATTCTTATAAAGACACATGGTTCACATACAGACCTTCTGAAACCGATCTTACATAAAGTTTCGTTCATTTTTGAGTACCAGGCTCGTGAAGATTGTTTGAGTCCATATAGGGCCTTTTTTAATAGACAGACCTTATTTTCCTTGCCTTTTACTATGAAGCCCTGGGGTTGTCTCATAAATACCTCCTCCTCTAAATCTCCATTTAAGAAGGCAGTAGCAACATCTAGATGTCTGATTTTTAGATCCATTTCTATAGCCACATACATAAGTAGACGAATGGTGGATGTGCGGACAACCGGGGAAAAAGTTTCGAAATAGTCGATTTCATGCCTCTGAGTGCAACCTTTTGCTACTAATCTAGCCTTATATCTTGTTGTATTTCCTTTTTCATCTTTTTTGATCTTGAAAATCCATTTACTGTTTACTACTCTTCTGCCTGCCGGGAGATCTACAAGTATCCAGGCCTTGTTTTGTTTTAATGACTTGTATTCGTTTTTCATAGCTTCGAGCCATTGTTCCTTATCACTGCTTGACATTGCTTCACTAATAGTGAGTGGCTCACTCTCGGATGCAGATATTGCACTATAAAGAATATAATCTGAGTATTCTTTGGCAATTCTATTTCTAAGTGGATATCTTCTCTCCTCCTCCTCGTTAGGTACAGCAAAATTAAAGTCTTGTGCATCTTGAAAAAATTCAGCTTCATCTTCTTCTTCGTCTTCTATAAATATTTCAGGAATTGGTTCCTGAATATCTTCGACATGCTGAATTTCTTTCTCTCTATCTTGAGGGAGGGATAATGGCATTAAAATTTCTTCTGGTTTTTCTGTATCTTCATGGACGTTCTTCTTCATTGGAAATTTTGATTCGATAAACTTTACATCTCTTGACGTGATGATTTTCCTTGGATTTTTAGGATTAATAAGACGATAGCCCTTTGTTTCGTTAGAATAACCTACGAATATTAATTCTTGACTTTTAGGATCTCGTTTTTTCCTTAGTTCCTTTGGTATGTGTGCGAAAGCACTACATCCAAAAACTTTTAAATAATTTATATCTATTTTTTCTTCAGTCCATACTTCAATCGGAGATTGATTTTCAGGTAAACTTCTGCATGGCCATCGATTCTTCAAGTAGATTGCAGTATTTATTGCTTCACTCCAGTACGAGGGATCGAGATTTGCTTCAGTCATCAAGCACCGAGCTATTTCTACCAGCGTTCTGTTTACTCGCTCGGTTCTCCCATTTTGTTGTGGGGTGTAAGGACAGCTTAGTTCATGACGAATGCCATTCTGCGTAAGGAAATTTGTGTAATCTTTGTTAACATATTCTCTTCCATTATCTGTCCGTATACACTTTATCTTTTCTTCTGATTGATTTTCTATCATGACTTTAAAATCTTTAAAAGTTGACAAAACTTGATCTTTAGATTTTATGAAGTATCCAAAAATCATTCTGGTGTGATCGTCAATCAAAGTCAACAAGTATCGTGCTCCACCAATGGATGGGATACTCATGGGACCACATAAATCCGAGTGAAGTAATTCTAATTTCTTTGATGCTCTGCGTTCTGAGATGGGAAAAGGTTTTCTTGCATGCTTCCCAAGAATACAAGATTCACAGGGGCTCAATGTACTATCTGAAAATTTTTTATATTTTTCAGTTTTCTTCATGAGTTGAGTCATACCTTGTTCATTGATGTGGCCCAAACGCTTGTGCCATAGATCTTTTGATTCATGCACCGTTAGCATGGCAAATTCTTCTGTTCTTGATTTCAGGTTAGTTCTATCAGAAATTTCTCGATGCTGGAGAATTTTTCTTGGCATTAATGTTTCAGCATCCAATTTGAAGACCCCATCACATTTTGAGCCAGTAGCAACAGCTTCGCCTTCAGCTCGATATGCATCTTTCAGAAAGATCCTGCATTCATTTCCTGAAAATACAACAACTAAACCTTTTTCAGTCAATTTTGCCACAGATAATAAATTAGCTGCCAAACCAGGTACATATATAACATCCTTTACGTCTTTGATGGCACCATTGCAATTTAATTTTAATTTTGCATTTCCAGTGCCGCCAGTGGGTATAATTGCTTTATCGGCACAAGTGACTCCTTTATTTAATATTGAGTCATTAAAATCTTCAAACCAATCTTTTCGCATACTCATATGAGCAGATGAGCAACTATCTAACATCCAGTCTTCTTTTGAATTTATTCCAACGGACATTGTAGTTAGCTGAGTCGACAGTGCCCAATTTCCACTCTTCTTGGAATCCTCTTCTTTCTTTTCTGATGCCTTGACGTTGTCTTTCTTCTCTGATGCCTTGACGTTGTCTTTCTGTTTTTTGAAACCTCCTTTTGATTTTTTACATACATTTGCTTTATGACCAGTGCCTCCACAGTTAAAGCATTTAAAAATAAATTTTTTCTGGTCTGTTGGCTTTGCGACAAAGGCAGTCTCCGCAGATGTAGCTTGGGTACTGTCACGAGTCTGTTGACGCAAGCTTTCATGCATCAATTTCTCCATGATATCTTCACTGGTGACCCTTTCCTTCGTGTTATCAAGGATTTGTACTATACCATCAAATTGTTTTGGCAGGCCTCGCATGATTATTGAGACTAACCAACTGTCTTCCACAGGTGCATCTATGTCTGCAAGTTGTTGCGTCAAAGATTTAATCTTATCTAAATATTCTCGCATACCTGAGCATTCTTCATATGAAAGTTTCCATAGTTCCGTTTGGAGATTGATACGTCTTGACCAACATTTATTTTCATATTGTTTGTTTAAATTAGCCCACGCATCTCTTGCAGTTGTTGCATTTTTTACATGCATTATACACTGCGGTTCAAGAAGTAGATTGATAGTAGTCCTGGCATCTTCATCATCTTCTGGTTTGACTCCTGTCAGTATAAAGTTACCTTGTGCATCTCGTGGAGGATTGACACACATCCAAAGACGCTCGTGTCTGAGAAGATTTTCTACCTGAAATTTCCAGATTTGATAATTATCTGTTCCTTTCAACTTGGCAATTTTTATACCGCCTAATGCCGATGTTCTTGGTCTCGATGTACTACTGGTTCGTTGTCTAGCATCTTGTTCTTCTAAATGTTATAGAAAAACAACATACAACTCTTCAATCGTTGTATAAAGAATTTTTATTCTCGCCGACTTGCTTTTATAACCTTACTCTTTTTACGTCGCGATTTTCTAACTGTAATCTCGCTTCTCTGGGCCCATAACCTGATGTTATTTCTACTGGGTGATTAGAAGCACAAACACACAGAGGCT
Organism: Lasius platythorax; assembly: GCA_963971435.1. Taxonomy (NCBI): domain Eukaryota; kingdom Metazoa; phylum Arthropoda; class Insecta; order Hymenoptera; family Formicidae; genus Lasius; species Lasius platythorax. The sequence continues at coordinate 3,221,201 of OZ020547.1, read as the reverse complement.
TACAGTTATAATAGACAATATATTTAGTAAATAATCACGGTAAAAAGTAATAATCTAAGAGACTTCTGATTACATATAACTCAGTACGAACGCAGTAAGAGCAAGACAAAAAGGCGGGGGGGTTTTTTAGTATAGCAACCGGCTAGTGATAAATAGTTATATATATGACAACAATCACAAATTTATAAAATTACCATACGCAGAGAAGGATAATGAAAGAATTTTTGCAATAATACGGCTAATAAGCACTGCACATTTATAATTTATATAATATATATTATTACGCTTCGTAAAATTTTCTTTAAAAAATTATATATATATATATATATATATATATATACATAATTTGTGCAAATATTTGAATAGATATCTTGTATGTATGTGTGTATGTGTGTGTGTATTTATAAATACTGCACAGAAAATAAATTTGTTAAGAATTTCAGAAAAATGCCGAATCAAGGATTTATTGTCGTGGAATTCTCTGACGGTATTTAAGTAATACCGAAAATGTGGCTACAGAATGAGGATTTATGCAAATATCCTTCACATTATAAAACAGATTATAGAATTCGGAAGGCGATTGAAAAAGAAGAAACGCCAACTTCTGATTGGTCTTCTTTTAAAATTGAACGGATTTTCGGCGAGTATCGTAAGTATAAATAAAAATTTTAATTTTTTTCTTCTTTTTCGTAATAATATTTGCTACTACTATTTAAAATATTTTCAGCGTCCTTACAAAAGGCCGATGAAAAAGCAAGAAAGGCAATCTATACATCAGACTTGGATACCGACAAGGAAGCGAGTTCTTATAGAAAAATTAGAGCGAAAAAAGTTGTATCTTCGTCTGAAAGCGAAGATGAATCATGCACAGACGTAAATTTACCATCTCCTCCCTCTCCTCCAAAACGTAAGTACACAAACAAATCTATTATATCTATTTATGATACATATACGAAATTTATATTTTACATTTTTTACATTCATGTTTTATTTTGTATTAAAAGGTCAGCGATTGTACGATGAAAGTACAAATGAAAGTTTATCTCATACATGTTCTCGGAAATCTGCGAAAAGAAACAGCGAATCAAACAAAACAAAGCAAAAGGTCTCAAATTCGAACCCTCAATCATTCTCGCAAGATATATTCGTTAAATCTCTTTGTAATAATATAATTATTGCATAATTATATATGTATATTGGTCTATATATTTCATATTTATAATTATTTATTGTAAACGTAAATTTAAAAAGTTGTATATTAATATCTAAAAATTATTTAATATTGACATCAATATTAAAGAATAAGAATATATAAATATATACCATTATATATATATATATATATATATATATATATATATATATATATATATAACATTAACTATATTAAAATATTAATAAGTAAAATATCAACAATATTTCGCAAAATATATGTAAACTGATCTATCGTTTATCTTTTATATTATAAATTTTGCACACACATACGCGCACAATTATTATGCATGCGTGCGCGCGCGCGCGCAATAATTTCTATATATATTAATTAGTAATTTTGTTTTTTGTTCTCTCTATAACTTTTATGATCATTACATATATACATGGAATATATTTTCAAAAATCTTTGTCATGTCTTTGAACATAATTTGTCAAATTTTCCATTTTTTTATTCTAATAATTTTCATTCTAATTACTATAAATAATATATTTCTTTCATACGTAGATGTGGATAATTATAATATTTCGTACGCAAGAAATGAAAAAGCCCACAACAGTGCTGTATACGCAAGAGAAGAGGAAAATGAAGAGGATATACCAAGTCGACATGGGGATAAAATTAAAGAAATTGATCGAAGCTATAAAGAGAAACAACAAGGAGAGAAAATAGATGATAATTTAAATCATCAATCTTCACAAGATGCAATTGGTAAGTAAATATTCATCAGATATGATACATTTTGTGTAATAATAACCCAGGTAGCAAGGAACATTAAATTAACATTTTGAAATATTGATTTTATATGAATTTTATTAACGTTTTTATATAATATTTTATAAATGTTTTAAAATTATTATTTAATGAAATGATATTTCTGAATGTTTAAAAAATGTTATAACAATATTATTCCAAATATTTTATAAATGATGCTGTTATATATTTATTAAGATAAATTCAACATATCTGCAATATTTGCAGAATATTTTATTTTATCTTTTATGTAATGTTAAAATAATAAGAATTTTGTGTTGTTATAATGTTTTCTGTATTACTATAAAATATATGTTATGCAATATTACAGTAATATTAAATAATAATACTTTGGCGATTTCTATATAATCATTGATTTTTTGTAATAGTAATTAAAAAGCAGATAAATAACTTCAAAATAAAGTTTAGATTTTCAATACTAACAGTGAATATTGCAACATTAACTTCAGTAATAAATTACTATACATATATATATATATAGGTGAATAATTTTTCATTCGTTGCGATTTATTTATAATTGCATTATACACAAATGCAATTTTGCTGTATAAAAGCTGCATTTATACATAATGCGATTGACCGCAATCCATGAATTAAAACACTCGATCGTCTCATACTAAATACTTGCGGTGCCTTGTTCGACGCTTAAAGCTCACATATGTGAGGGCACCTTAAATCTTGCTCAATCACGTGTGTGCTTGTGTGTGCTGTGCCGCTGTGTCGATGCCGACACAAATCGACGTTAACTTAAATCCAAGGTAATTCTTCCTTTTCTAAGTAATAATATTTATATAATATGGTACATAAATAATCAAATAAAGTTGGAAAAAATATTGTAACGTAAATTTTTGATATTTTTTACATATATTTGACTTATCTTATTGTAAGGTATAACCTTACTCGGCGCCTCTAATTTATATGTGCGCGCATCCGCGGGTGCCCCTGCGTCTGCGCAATGACGTCAGCGTGACGTCGACACGCCTGATTGGCGACAAGTGGTCATGTGACCGGACACGCGAGAGTCCACGAGCACGTGGGAGATATCCGGAAAGGTCGTCGTTTGCCAGCCGCATGAGAGGAAGAACGTGTTATTTTCTATCCGACCGAATCCGTCATAACCGCGCATAAGGAGTCAACGATCCGGCGTTGGCCATGTAACGCCTGTTATTCCGAGCCGTAAAATACATAAATATATATTCAGACAACCATCACAAGTGTTGTGCTTTCGAAAAAACTAGCCACCAGCGGATCCTTCTGAACTAAGCCCCCGTCCTGACCCTGGGATCTTTCCTAATCTAACCTCCAGGAACCATCCTACAGCCTCAGAAGTGGGATCCTTTGTTTCTCTGGTTGGTTGGTTTTTTTTGAAGAAGAAAAGTGAGCAGAAGAAAAGAAGAAAATATATATTCTTGTGCGGTCCACGTGATAGCCAAGATCGAGCTCGGACGGCCATATTAGACCGCCTTTTTACGTACAATTTCCGGCAGTGTTTCTCCGCGTACCCGGCGAGAGCATCTCAAGCATCGCAAGGATTATTTCGCGAGACCGCCTTTTTACGTACAATTTCCGGCAGTGTTTCTCCGCGTACCCGGCGAGAGCATCTCAAGCATCGCAAGGATTATTTCGCGAGACCGCCTTTTTACGTACAATTCCCGGCAGTGTTTCTCCGCGTACCCGGCGAGAGCATCTCAAGCATCGCAAGGACTTTTTCGCGAAACCGCCTTTTTACGTACAATTTCCGGCAGTGTTTCTCCGCGTACCCGGCGAGAGCATCTCATGCATCGCAAGGATTATTTCGCGAGACCGCCTTTTTACGTACAATTTCCGGCAGTGTTTCTCCGCGTACCCGGCGAGAGCATCTCAAGCATCGCAAGGATTATTTCGCGAGACCGCCTTTTTACGTACAATTCCCGGCAGTGTTTCTCCGCGTACCCGGCGAGAGCATCTCAAGCATCGCAAGGACTTTTTCGCGAAACCGCCTTTTTACGTACAATTTCCGGCAGTGTTTCTCCGCGTACCCGGCGAGAGCATCTCAAGCATCGCAAGGATTATTTCGCGAGACCGCCTTTTTACGTACAATTTCCGGCAGTGTTTTTCCGCGTACCCGGCGAGAGCATCTCAAGCATCGCAAGGATTATTTCGCGAGACCGCTTTTTACGAACAATTTCCGGCAGTGTTTTTCCGCGTACCCGGCGAGAGCATCTCAAGCATCGCAAGGATTATTTCGCGAGACCGCCTTGTTACGTACAATTTCCGACAGATGTAGAACGATTACATTGTAGGCGACACAGGCTTTTATCGTTTATTGCCAATATCGTTTTCGCTACTGTCGTATATCACTAGTGTTGTTTACTTTTATCCTCTAACTTCTTGCGGTGAAGATAAATCAAATATCAAGATGCCCACCGACAAGACAAACAACAACCAGGTATCATTACACGAAACTGAGCTAAATACTCTCACTCTGTCACAGCTACAACAGGAATGTCGCCATTATGATTTAGCTATCCTTCCTAAATCAAAATCAGAATGTATTCAAGTTATACTAGATCACTTGGGAGAAAATGGTCCACTAAACGAAGCATGTAGCACACAATTTCGAGAAGCAATGGAAGAAGCTCAACTTCCAATCTCATCGGCTCAGGTATCTAATGAAAACAATGTACAAGATAATGCATCGAATCAGTTTCAGATGCCAAATATGGAATATTTGCCTCAATTCTGCGTAACGATGAAGGAAGCTATGGAAAAGCAACAGGAAATGATTGAGCAACTGGTAAAGTCACTGTCCTTGGCACATAAGTCAACGCAGGACCAATTACATCAGGGCCCTTCATTTACCACACCTGCGCAGAGGCCCTTTGTTCCTTCGCAACAGGCAGTTCCTTTCAGTATTGCACAAGACGATGAGATAAATCTGCTACAGTTTCACACACAACGTGCTTCACCAGGAACTATACCAAGGAATACAGAGCACTACGATAGATTTTCTGCAGCGACAGGTACCGCAGTAAAATTCCTAAGCACACAGATACCATCATTCGGAGGTACTGAAGAAGAGGATATCGATCTCTGGATCGAGAAGATCGAGACTGTGGCTGAACTGCACAATCTTTCCAATGTAGTAATGTTGACAGCAGCCGCTTCAAAACTGTCAAAGTCTGCTAGAAGATGGTTTGACCTAAGTACAGGTCCCATAAATAAATCATGGTTCACCTTCAAAGAGGAAATCACCGATCGCTTCAAAAGGAAAGTCCTTTTCAACGAGGTTATCCAAAAAATAAATGCCAGGAAGTGGATATTTTCCAAAGAGAATTTCCAAGAATATGCATTGGATAAGTTGGCACTCATGACATCCCTCAAACTCTCGGACGAAGATAAAATTCAATTTTTGATCCAGGGAATAGGCAGCTTTGCGTTACGTGCCACAGCAGCAGCATTGAGGACAAAATCTCTTAATAATTTTCTAAGAGAAATGCAGCACATAGCCTCAGCGAGCGGCGATCCAATCAATAAATCACCTAGGACTAAAAATAAGTTCGACAAATCCAAAGATGATAATAATAATGATCGTCATTCAGGAAGATCGGATGTCAAGGAGCAACGAGCCAAGCCGGACAAAGATCGATACTGTTCATTCTGCCATAGGAGAAATCATACCAAAGAGGACTGTTACAAGCTTAAAAGGAAGGAAGCGGAAAAGAAGGTGCAACCTAATCAACCCTCAGCGTCATCGACAGTGTCCGCGGTAAAGGAAGCCGATAAAAGTATGGACAATACAGTGGCTCTGGTTTCTTCCGATACAGGTAGATTAATATCAACTAATAATTCTGTGATCAAGGTTATTTTTATTAACGGATGTAAGACATCAATAGTTGCATTATTGGATACAGGCAGTCCAATTTCTTTTATTTGTTCGGATAGTTTCTACAAAATTTTTAATACAAAGAGTAAGATAGAGTCATCAGAAAAGAAGTACAAAGCTCTTAACGGCAGGCCGATTGAAATCATAGGAACAATTCCAACCTCTATAGTTGTGGAATCCTCACCACAAATTAACGCTGAAGTAGTATTACATATTCTAAAGGATGATTCATTCTCTACCCAGATTATACTTGGGCGAGACTTCCTTTTGAATAATGGAATTTCTTGTCTTTTTAACGGTACAAAAACAAAGGAAGATCAAAGACTGAAATTGTTTTCCGAGGTAGCTTCAGCTGATGTCTTAGATATAAAATCAGATGGTTTAAAAGATTTGCTATCAGATGTAAATATTGATTTTGAGGAAAACATTAAGAAGCAACTAATTTCAACTATTTTAGAGGTGGAAAATACAAAAGTGGCCCCAGCCGAGGACGACTATTTTGTAAAAGTTAAATTAAAAAATGACTCTACTTACAGATACAGCTCAAGACGTTTTGCTTGGTCAGAAAAAGTTAAAATAAGAGAAATTGTTGACGACCTGCTCCAAAGAGGCATTATTAAAGAAAGTACGTCAGAGTACTGCGCGAGAATCGTTCCTATTAGAAAAAAAATGGCGATATACGTCTTTGCGTAGACTTACGACCGTTAAATGAGAGAGTATTAAAGCAAAAATACCCTTTCCCCATAATAGAGGATTGTCTTACAAAAATAGCAAACAGGTCTATTTTTTCCTTGTTGGATTTAAAAGACGGATTTTACAATATTAAAATACATCCCGATCACACGAGGTTTTTCGCGTTCGCCACTCCCGATGGCCAGTACGAGTACAACAGACTTCCGTTCGGATATTGTGAAGCTCCAGCGGAGTTTGAGAAAAGATTGTTAATGATCTTGCAACCCTTGATTAGGGAGGATGGGGTAATCGTTTACATAGACGATATATTAATACCCACTCATACGGTCTCTTCTAATCTAGATATTTTAAAACGAATATTACTGTTGTTAAAGCGTCACGACTTCAAAGTAAATTATAAGAAGTGTGCCTTCTTGAAGACATCCATAGAATATCTCGGGTATACTTTATCCCCTTCAGGGATTATGTTAAGTCAAAGACATACACAGGCAGTCGCCAATTTTCCAGTCCCCAAAAAAGTTTTGGAACTTCAAAGATTTCTGGGTTTAGCGAATTACTTTCGCAGGTTTATAAAGGATTTTTCAATTAAAGCAAAACCTTTACAAAACCTCTTAAGGAAAAATTCAAAATTTGTTTTTGACAACACTTGTCTCTCAGCATTTCAAACACTTAAAAGAGAATTAACATCCTACCCAGTTTTGCGTCTCTACAACCCTACATTAGAAACCGAGTTACATACAGACGCAAGTGCATTAGCCATTGCGGGTATTCTTCTACAGAAACAAGTAGACGGCCTTTGGGCTCCAGTTTCGTATTACAGTCAGTTCACAAATGCAGCCGAGAAAAATTATCACTCATTTGAACTAGAAATGCTTGCTGTGTTAAGATCTATAGAACGATTTCATTTCTACCTGTATGGTATCGATTTTACAGTGGTTACAGATTGCCATGCTTTGGTGTACGCAATGAATAAAGTTAATTTGAATCTTAGAATTGCCAGGTGGACGCTAAAACTACAAGACTATACTTTTAAAGTTAAACATCGAGATGGTCAACGGATGGCTCATGTTGATGCACTCAGTAGAATCGTCGCGTATGTCGAAGCCATGCCGATTGAAAAAGAATTACAATTCTGTCAATTACAGGATCCACAATTGAAGCTCATAGCGGAAAGTTTAACAGAGCAAGAGCATGGAAAGTTTGAGATTTTCGATGGCTTGGTCTACAAGAAGGACACACATACCCCTAAATTTGTAGTCCCAGAACAAATGGTCCATAATATAATTCGTCATCATTATGACGATATGGCGCATTGCGGCTACGAAAAAACCGTACAGGGCATAATGGCACATTATTGGTTCCCTTCACTTAGAAAAAGAATCAAAAAATACATCGAAAACTGTTTGGTTTGTTTGATGACGAATAATTCCGCGAATTCTAGAGAAGGTGAACTGCAAATCACCGACACTCCTTCTTATCCGTATGAAATAGTCCACACGGATCATTTCGGTCCTCTGAAAGAAGCTTCCGATGGTTCAAAACACATTTTGATTCTCATAGATGCTTTCACAAGATTTACCAATCTTTTTCCAGTCAAAACAACTAATTCCAAAGAGACTATTAAAAATTTAGCCTACGTTTTCTCAGATAGGGGTAACCTGTCGACTTTGGTCTCTGACAGAGGAACAGCCTTCACCTCTGCAGAATTTGCAAATTTCATTGAATCACGCAAAATTAAGCACCGGTTAGTTGCTGTTGCCGCACCATGGGCAAACGGGTTAGTCGAAAGAATAAATCGCTTTTTAAAATCATCCCTTAAAAAAATAGTAGAAGACCAACAATCATGGAGTTCTCACTTAAGCACGATTCAATATATGTAATAAATAACACTTATCATTCGTCATTAAGAGCATCTCCCTCAAAATTGCTTTTTGGGTACGACCAAAGGAATCATTCGGATTCCCATTTGACTCAGTACTTACTTAAAGTAGCTAAAATAGATTTGGATCTTGATGTAGAAAGAAATAAAGCCCGAGAAATTGCTGTTGAAGCAACGAACAAAATGAAAGAATACAACAAGATGTATTACGATGAAAAACACACTAAACCCACTATTTATAATCAAGGTGATTTTATATTAATTAAAGACTCTGTCCTCAAGCCAGGAGAAGACGGTAAACTAAAGCCTAGATACAGAGGCCCCTTTATGATAACAAAAGTACTTAATAAAAACCGTTACGTAGTCCAAGACATTCCTGGTCAGAATATTACTCAAAGATCATATAATTTTATCTTATCCTCGGACCGTATTAAACCGTGGATAAAGCCCGTTACCGGCGTTACCTAAGCGTTAATATATATTGTATTTTTACTTTAGATTTAAGAGACTTTATATTGTATGTCTTCCCATTATTTTGCATTTAGTCAGGTATTACTAGTTTTACGATACGAATCTACACCACACTACTAACTGTGATCTCTGTATTGTGATAGTTTAACTTCACCAAAGTCTAAGCTTCGTTTGTCAAAGAGATTATTATTTTAATTTTAGTTTGAAGTTTTTATAACATTTTAAGACATATATATATAGATATGTCATGCGTTAGATAATAAGAGCGTTATAATTATTAGTTTACTCAATATTATATTCTATTTTATTTAAAGTTTCAAGTTACCGATGACCGTTCAAAGTTCTTTGTGATGTTATCTATAAGATAGATATATATTTTATTTTGTATCCAATTTTACAAATGTATGTATAATTCGCATTCGGGTCGAATGCGACAGGTCAGGAATGGCCGAAGCTGTAAGGTATAACCTTACTCGGCGCCTCTAATTTATATGTGCGCGCATCCGCGGGTGCCCCTGCGTCTGCGCAATGACGTCAGCGTGACGTCGACACGCCTGATTGGCGACAAGTGGTCATGTGACCGGACACGCGAGAGTCCACGAGCACGTGGGAGATATCCGGAAAGGTCGTCGTTTGCCAGCCGCGTGAGAGGAAGAACGTGTTATTTTCTATCCGACCGAATCCGTCATAACCGCGCATAAGGAGTCAACGATCCGGCGTTGGCCATGTAACGCCTGTTATTCCGAGCCGTAAAATACATAAATATATATTCAGACAACCATCACAAGTGTTGTGCTTTCGAAAAAACTAGCCACCAGCGGATCCTTCTGAACTAAGCCCCCGTCCTGACCCTAGGATCTTTCCTAATCTAACCTCCAGGAACCATCCTACATTATTCAATCATTGTCGTGCTTGATGAAATAGGTTAGTTTGCTAAGTTGCACGCAAAACATTAATAAATTCTAAGATGTGGCATTCTAAAACGCGTGTGCTTACAGATTTATATGACTTAACGAACGGATTTAACAAGCTGAATCTTTGTTTATTTCAATCTTATGTGATTTAACCTGAAAACCATTTCAAATATTCCAACTAAATTTGGCTTACAATTAGTTTATTACAAGTTAACATTTGATATATGCAAAATATTGATATTTTTTATCCTAATACATTTGCATGTGTTACAGTATTGCCACAAAAAGTTTCAAAACTTGGAAAATAAGGATTGGTAAAATATACGCATATATTAATACGTGGAACAAAAATTATAAAAGAGGTAAGTTTATAATAATTAAAAAAAAATAACATGAAAGCTTCCTAATTATGGGATGAATTTGTTTACTATCTATTTAATCTTTTTAAAAAAAAATTTTTTTTTTGATTGAATAAGAGGAGAGCACAAAGATTTTTTTGCACATTTTAAAAGTCCATTATTAGTATATAATTGAATTATTTCGTTGTTTGATTTTTATTATATAAGAACATTTAACTATAGGCAGATGTACGCATGCTACTGATTTCTAACTAAATTTATTTTACTGTTAAATAGATATGCATAAAAAATGCTTTAAATTTCAAATAGTCTTAATTATCTCCATTAATTTATCTCCATTAATACATCATGCGATATATAACCACAGTATATTTCAATATTTATTATTTTTGTCAAAATATCCCTTTATACATAATAGCCTCTATTTTATATATGATCCACACAATATATGTTTGAAACTATAATTACAGTATTGAAAGATAGAAGTGATAGAGGGTTCCAACAAAACAGAATATTCCATATTTTTTGTCAATAAAATATGAAATATCTTTTATAGTATAAGCTTTATTAATATCTCAATGCTTTTTTATAGAAAATAAAAAACAGAAAACGATTTAAAAGCATGGTTTCATGAAAAAAAAATTGATTTTCGTGTCTAGTCTGATTTTCCATGTACAAGAAAATATTGCCATATCAAATTATTATGTCCCCTTTTGTCGGAAGAATTTTCAATTGTATAATATTTTATTTTGATTTCACGAATAGTTGTGAAGATATTCGCGTTATTTGAATTGGCTTTTATTTAAAATGAGCTACTCTATATTTTACTGTTATTTTCATTTTTGATATTTTTTCAATATGATATTCAAATTTTTAATGAGTTTTTGTATGCACATTCTTTTATGTGTACATATGTATATATGTACATACATAATGTATAAATATACAAAATTAAACTTATCAAGAGTTTTGTCTAAGTTGATGAAATGTACATAATATTATTTAATAAAATTATTATAATTTGATCTTTTTATCTATTTTTATTATTTTTTATTTTTCAGAAATAACTAAAAAGTATACCATTATTTTTTCTAAATAATGTACTAACATATATAAAATATTTGTGGCTTTTATATCTAAAGAATCTAGCTCTCGAAACAGAATTATCAAGAAGTTCAAAAAACTAATTTTTTAAAAATTATATTCTACCCCTAAATATTAATTATGGAAAGCAGACAAAATTTAACGTATAAGGTAAGAGTTCCAAAATTAACAAAAATTTATATATTCTCCGAACTTATTTTTTATTATTTATATTTTGATAAATGAGATGTCAATTAAACTATTATTACAATGTGTATCAAGTCTACAAAAGGATTATGAATGAGATAATATTAATTGAAAAATATTCTTATGTATAATTGTAATTTTTAAATTCTTTTTAAAGTAATTACTATTTATATTTTTACCGAATAATTACTATTTATAAAACAAAAAATAATTACTATTTATATTTATACCGAATAATTACTATTCATATTTTTTAAATTATTATTATTTTTAGTTTTATAAAAAATATCATAATGAGAAATATTTGAAAAGACTCGTGCGTAACAATATTCGAAAAAATGCTGCAAAAAATAAGGAAAAAAAAAAATGTTCGCAAAAAAAGGAAATAATTGAAGCTCCTATTTCTTCACTTGTTCAATTAGAACAATCATCTTCCAATTTCCCAATTATTCCTCCAATTAATCAAAATACGGTAGAAATCAATAACATTCCAAGTGCTTCATTATCTTATGTATCTGAATCGTCAACATGTCATAATTCTGAATTATCAATCGAGATATTTTTAAATCAGCTTAGATCTTGGACAATTGAACATCATATTGCTCAAATTGCAGTTACTAATTTATTAAAAATAATAAAATCACACTTCAAATTAGATTCATTGCCTTCAGATTCACGAACTATTATGAAAACTGAAAATATTAATAATAAAATTTAAATCCTGGAAAATATTATCATTTCGGATTAAATTCACAATTAGTATTGAAATTAAATCAGAATGATTTTCAAGATGATGAAGTTAATTTATCAATTAATATTGATGGACTTCCACTTACAAAAAGTAGTAATAGCCAATTTTGGCCTATTTTGATTAAAATAGACGAACTAGGAAAAATAGAACCCTTTCCAGTAGGTATATATCACGGAGAAAGTAAACCTAGTAATTCTAACATGTTTCTTTCAACATTTATTGAAGAAATAAAAATTTTACAAAAAGAAGGTTTAAATTTCAATGGCAGAATTGTAAAAGTGATAATTAGCAAAATTCTGTGTGATGCTCCTGCAAAATCCTTTATACTATGTATAAAGAATTTCAATTCATATCAAAGCTGTACAAAATGTTGGGCTGAAGGTTCATTTCAAAATAGAAGAATGACCTTTCCAGAATTAAATTCAAAATTGAGAACGAATGAGGAATTTTATTCTCAAATTGATGAGGATTATCACAAAGAAACATCTCTTTTATGTGATTTGAAAATTGATCTTGTTAAATCTGTCCCTTTGGATTACATGCATTTAGTGTTACTGGGAATTATGAAACGTTTAATAGCATTTTGGATTAAAGGAAATCAACAAGTTCGTCTATTAAAAGAGGATATTGATATTATTAATGAAAAATTGAAATTAATATACAAATCAACTCCCTATGAGTTTTCAAGAAAACCAAGATCAATAACAGAATACGACAAATGGAAAGCGGTTGAACTGAGAACCTTTTTACTTTATTATGGTCCATGGCTTATGAAGCCATTTTTAAAGGAGCCGTATTTCCTCCATTTTCTTTCTTTACATTGCGCGATTCAGATTTTGATATGTGACAATTTAATAGAAAAATATATTGATTATGCTAATGACCTATTAATATACTTTGCAAGTGAGTTCGGCGATTTATATGGAAATGAGTACATCAATCATAATGTTCATAATATTATACATTTAACATTAGACGTGAAAAATTTTGGTTCATTGGATAAATTCAGCTGTTTTTCATTCGAAAACTACATGCATAAAATTAAAATGATGTTGAAAACGTCGAATAATCCATTGGCACAATTTATAAAGAGAGTTAATGAGTGTAATAAATACGCTTCACATAAAATAGATGAAAAATTTCATGTTAAAGAAAATGGTTTTGCCTTCATAAATAATACATATGTAGAGTGTTTTTCAGCAATTTATTATAAAAATTTCAAAATTGAGACTAAAGAACCCAATAGCAATTTCCTTTTAAAAAGCAATGAAGCCGTAAAAGTAATTAATATTTTTCGATTTCATAACGAATTTCGTATTAAATATGTAAAATTAGAGTTAATACCGTATTTTGAAAATCCCATGGATAGTACCATATTTTGGTGTGGTCTTGCTCACGTAACTGATGAAGAAAATATTATTTCTATTGAGGAAATATCACGAAAAGCTTTTAAAATAGAAGACTATTTTTTATCCATATTGCATACAAATTAATTTTTAAGGTGAGACATGTTATGTTACTTTATACCATCTTAAAATTGTGTCTGTGTTTGTGGGGGGGAGGGGATATTCCAATCGCATTTTACAATTTTTATTACAACTTTTAATTTTAAATTTATTGAGCTAATTTTATAATTAAGTTCTTATGAACAGTTTTTACATTATTTACTACTTTTTTCGTGCTTTACTGCTATTTTGTGCTTTAATATCATTTTATATTATTTAATATATATAAAATATTATTTATCAACTTTTTTCTCTATAGCAGTTATATTTTCTACACATTGTTTAAGTCTTTTCTTATTCGGAAAATCCTTTATTTCTTGTATTTAAAAAGCAATATTTTTGTTATTTTAGTATGCACTGGTACAATTTGAGTATATGGAATTCTCAGTAGTTCCTATATTCTGGCTAGAAGAACCAAACTATTGTTATTGGCCTCATGGAATGAAAAATATAAGAACTGCAATAGTTAGAGGAATACAAGTGGAAGATAATTGGATTAAATATAAATGCAATGTTATTAGTAAGCATAGTAAGTACAGTTAGATTGATTAACATATAATAAGTACTATTGCTAACGAAAATTTAGAAAAATTTATTAAAACATCTTTTGTTAGAATAAATTTGACTTTTTGTAACATTTATAAAAAATATGGATGAATCAAATTTAAACATAAACAAGTACATCCAAAGAATATCATTCTATTCACCAAAAATTCATTTGTTCTACATTTTTATAGTACTTAATGTTTATATAAGTTTCCTTTCTAATTTGTATGAATAGAAAATTGTATATAATATTTAATTGATGTAATGATTACTTCTTATTTTTAGTTACTTATGAGTTAGCTTTAGAGGCTGAAAAAACCGCTGTTGCCTCGTCAGAATCTGAAAATGATCGACAATCAGGAAAAAGAAAAGTTAAATATAACAAACATAAGCAGGATTATGTTGATTATGTTGGCCCTCCAAGAATGGTCTCCTCATACAAGAAATCAGGTGACACAAGCAGTAGTACTAGTACCACAGGTAAATTTTTTTATTTGGTCGCAAGTATATCATATAGATTTAGATATAGATTATATATTTATGTGTTATTATATGTATATATGTATATATATGATTATATTGTATATATATGTACATTCTGTTCAAGTATTTTGATTACTTGTATCTTTGATTATTTATTTGTGTTTATATTGGTTTGCTAAATGTAAGTTTATTTTTAAAATTTTACTTATTTCATTGAAATAAATATTAATTAAGAATATGTATTAATAATAAATAATCTTACACTTAATGTTAGAAATAATTAATAAGAAAAATATAACTTTTTAATTCTAAGTATTATTTGTTATATATAATAAAATTATATATATATATACTAACAAACAGAATTTAATATTAACTTTAATTTATTTTCTAACAAAATTTTCAAATTCGATAAAAATTTTTTCATAACAAGCATGTATATTAAATACATAGAATATATCAAATATGTTCATACATATTTTTATATTGTATAATTTTATTATTCCATATAATTCTTTACAATTTTATATAATTCTATAGATTTATACATGCTTTTATATGAAAAATTGTTTACCGGTAAAATATGTTTTGAATATATTTCATTTTACAAAATAATTGTATTCTATTTTTAGAATCATTGGAACAGAATCACCAAAATTCAGAATTAGATAATGCAGAAGAAAGCAATGGTAATGCAAAAATTATTTTAATAAAAAAGTAAAATTTATTAATTTTATTAAATCTTGCAGAAAATAACACATTAACGGATGATATCAACAGTGCGCCAGTAATTATTGCACAAAGGACAATAAATGATGATTTCATAAATGAATTTAAAGAAATAATGAAAGATATTCAATTTGAACTAGAAAGTATGAAAAACAAACAGAAGGAATCACTTTCACAGATTCAGGACTGTAAATATGATCCTGGCTAAAATTAATAATGAGCAATATCGCAATAAGGAAGACATGATAATAAAAGATAATAAGATTGCAAAATACCTTCCATTAAATTCGATTGAAAATTTCCTTGAGTTAGAGGATATACTGAAAGATGATGACGAAGCTTTAACGCAAGTAGTAAGTATATAAAGCTAGACATCACACAGACGCATGCTATTAAGTTTCTTTTTCTCTTTTTTTTTACTAATACAGTATTAATTAACCCCTTGATACACACAACTGTCAAAATATGCAATGACATATGTACAGATGTTGCTCATATCTACAGACTATATATATTTATATATATATATTTTTTTTTCTTTTCCTGATAAAAGAAATATCTTAGACAAATAAATCGACATTCCATTAGATTTTATAAAGATTTCTTTTATTATTTTTAAAAATTATATTAATAATTTTAATAATTATATCAATAGTATAACAAATTTTTATATAGGTTAATAAAGTGTTACTAATTGGAGGAAAAAATGAGAAAGATTTTCTTCGAAGAACCTTAAGTGCAATCTTTACTGATAATTTAGCTTCAATATGCTCATGGACAGGGCAAAAAAATAACTTTAAAATTAAGGATACACATATTATAATAGGTAAGCTTTAGATATGATGCTTATTTTAGGTGAATGTGGTGGTCAATTTAGAGCAGCTGCGAGGTTGTGGCAAGAACGATACCCAGATCGCACTCCCCATTCGCACAATGCTTTTTCTCGTTTGTCTAAGCGAATTACTAATAAAGGTATTATTCAACCTGATCATAATAAAGGTAGACAAATTCGACGTCAAGTTAGGGACGAAAGGACGCCAGAGATTCTTGCATTCTCTCAATTGCATCCCCATGAATCCTTAAAGCGTGCAGAACAAGAATCTGGTGTTAGTCGTAGTACAATTTGGCGAATTTATCATGAAAACAAGCTGCATTCATACAGAATGACTCTGCATCAAGCATTGACGATTGCCGATTTTAGAAACAGACTCGAATTTTGCAACTGGATACGCCAACAACCGCGAAAGTTTCATCAGAAAATTTTATTTTCTGATGAAAGCACATTTACGAGTGACGGCTCTGTAAATACTTGGAACTGTCGTTACTGGGCACAAGAGAATCCTCATTGGTTTCGAGAAATAGACCATCAACATATTTGGAAAATCAACGTTTGGTGCGGAATTGTTGAAAAACATATTGTTGGACCGTTTTTCTTTAAAGGAAATCTAAACGGTGTTCGGTACGCTAATTTCCTCGAAAATGATCTTCCACCTTTACTTGAAAATATTCCTCTACAATTACGCCTAAACATGTGTTTTCAGCAAGATGGGTGCCCAGCGCATACATCTAGAGTTGCCCGTGAACGACTAAACGACATGTTTCCAGATAAATGGATAGGCAAATATGGCCCACATAATTGGCCACCACGATCACCGGATCTAACTGTTCTCGACTACTATTTGTGGGGAAGAGTAAAAGATCTGGTATACCGCGAACGCCCTACGACAAGAGATGATATGATTCGTAGAATACGTGACGCTATTGGTTCTATAGATGCTGATGAAATTTTTCATGCTACAAATGATTTCGAAAAGAGAGTACTTAATTGCATTGAAGCAAACGGTGGACATTTCGAACATCAGGCCTAATCACATCTAGCCATATCAGCGCACGCACATACCCAGTCACCCACACACACACACACACACACACATACACACACACACACACACACACACGCACGCACCGTAGGGAGGGTTTGGAGTCGTTAACTACTGTGGAAGCGACGAACCACAGGGTCCTTATCCCTACGGGGTGCGCGCGCGCACGCACACACCCACACACAAACACACACACCTACACACAGGATCTGATATCTGCCACGTCCTCGTCGTAGATCCTGGGTTATGCCGAGAGCAGATAATGCAAAAACGTTATTTTCGCTAACACACATTTTGAAGGTTGTTTGAAAGACATAAATGACATTTTTCGAAAAAATGTTTGGTACAAAAGTTTCATATTTTTTCGTATGGAATCCGAATCTGCAATAAAAAATACCATGTTCCATTTAAAAAAATGCACTTCCGGTCTGAATCGCCTATTTCCGGCCGGAACCAGAAATTGAAAATATCACCATTCGATAGAGCGCACCCGATTTATAAAGAAAATGTTTTTACTTTTTTGAAATACCACTTCTCTAGTTTTAAAAAGGGTGGTACGGGTGGTCTAAAACACCCTGTATATATATATATATATGTATAATGTCATATACATTTTAATATTTTAGTAACATTAAAAATATATTGAAAAAATGTTGAAAAATATATACTTGTAATAGAAATAAAATATTTCTAACAATTTTAAATAGATGTTAGAATAAATATTGTTTTAACGTAAGAAAAATATTGATACAACATCATTTGCAATGTTATACAACTCTCATTTCAACGTTTCTGAAACTTTTAGATGTGCGTCAAAGTTTGTTTACGATGACGTTGTATACAACGTCACGAACTACATATTCTGAAACGTTACAAGTTGTTAAATATCATTTTAGTAACATTGATGAAATGATATTTTGCTTACTGGGAATTTTTGTTAAAAAAATTATATAATTCTATTTTAAACATAACATGAAAATTTTACGACTGCAACTCACGTACTATTTCTGAAATCTTTACTTTTACGTAAAAATATTCTCCATATTTACAAATAATAGAGATATTAAATCTTTCAGTTATTCCTCAAATTTTTCACATTTAAAAATTTCGATCTTATCATTATTTACACTTTTATAATATATATAGTACTTTTAAATAATATTATATAATAACAAATATGTGCGAATAAATATACCATGTTAATAAAAAATTATTATTTTAAAATGTTCAAGAATTTTTTATACCTTATTTTGGATAAAAAGCAAAATTTTATACCGAAATAAAAATATTTATATTTGATTTTTCTTTCTTTTTTTTTTAATACACAATGTGTAATGATATTGGAATTTTTATGTTAAAGTTATGATAAAGTTATGTATATACAACATATGTATTTTATTTGTTCATTAAATAATGCTATATTATAAATAATGCTATTTATATTTACAGTGGATTATTTGAAAAGATTAACGAGAGAAATAACGATCATAAAATATGATATGAGGCAAGCACTTTCCTTGTTGGATATTTTAGTTAAAAAGACAAATACGGAAACAGAAGCGAATAAGAACACGGAGATTTCTTTTGAAGACGTTGAGACCAGATTTCCGTTGGAAACTAAAGAACAATTAATGGAGGTGGAGGAGATCTTGAAACATCGTGATTCTCAACATAATGCTGCGATAGTAAGTTAACACATATAATTTTACATTTTAGTATTAAATATATAATATAAAGATTTTAGCAAAAGAGATAGTCATGTAAAATACCAAACTTATTATCATGTAAAATAATATTTTGATAATTGAATATATGTGGTCTGTGTGTGTGTGTGTGTGTGTGTGTGTGTGTGTATTTCGCAATTATTACCAACTATATGAGTGCATTATATAATAAATTTTAAGCACACATTTTCGCAATAAAAACCACAAAAATAAATTTTTTTTATACTGTTTCATTTTACGCATATGAATAATTTCACTTAAAATAATAAACTAAGTAAAAAAATGTTTCTTTTTTTTGCTTAAAAAATTAAAAATTGCTAAAGTTATTAATAACAGAAAAATAATTTCAAAGAAGATGATTCGAGAAAATTGTTAAGAAAAATATATTACTTTTACATTCAATATAAAAAAAATTATAATATTACTTTACTACATAATTTACAGCGCGTATACATCAAATCCATCGGAGGAACCAACGTCACTGATGCCGTAAAGGGAACATTCTATAAAATATTTTCCAATAAATTGGCGGAGAATTATAATTGGGAGGGTCGATGCGGAAAGGAACCACTACGTAAATTGGAAATAATAAAAGTGATTTTTAGTAAGTACTACCCCACTCGGCATGTAATATTTCTGAAACATTGCTGCAATATCCCATTTGAAATATTACACTTTTCAGCAATATTACAGAAATATTTCACGACCGTTTCTGCAACATTTCTGCAATGTTTCAATGTCCGCAATTATTTCAAATGCAACCTTGCTGAAATATTTCAGCAATATTTCGGTAATATTACTGCAATATAATAGACATATTTTGAAATAAATATATCTCAGAAATATGTCTAATACATTAACATTGATTATATTAATAGAAGTCGTTTACCAGAGAATTACATTATCATAAAAATGCGTGTAAAAGTATATCTTTAATCTCTTAATATTAGCCGCTCTTTGCAAGCTTTATATAATTCTCACGAATAAAACTTAAATACGAGATAGATAGCACATCGCACGTCGCATAGCGGTAAACGAACGAACTTATTTCGGTAGCGACCGAATACTATTTTTTTGTAATGTTTCTGAAATATTTCAGATGCAAAGTTACAATTGAAATGTTAATGAAATATTTCTGTACCATTTCCGAACATTACAATATTTCAGCAATATTACATGCCGAGTGGGACATAGAAGTATTTATACGCAAAAATTTTTGTAAACAATTAAGAAACGTTTTTAAATATACATATTGACAAATAGATTAAGAAGGTAGTCATTTTAATATATACGTATACATTATTTAATATATACCCCTTTCAATATATACATATATATGTATATATTTGTGATTATTAACTGTTTCAAATTTACAAAACTTCTGATAAATTTAATTCCAATTCTCGAAATATAACAAGTTATCGTTTTTTCCTCAATATTATTGTACAAATTTAACTAAATATTATTTCTAATTTTTACATTATATAAGAAGTAATTATCTCTGTCGAGAGATCTCGACACTTCCAGTAAAAAGATCCGACAAATACACCTGCAACGATCACCAGACTCAGCGGGTAGAGAGATCTCTGCCGCCGACGAGCGATCTCGTCCAGACGTTGCCACATCATTGCATCCTATCACCCGAAACACGGATTAAATACGCAGCCGAAACACAAACCGCATCGAGCGATACGTTCGCGCCTCGCGCTCTCTCGCGCCCCGCGCTCTCAGGCGCCCCGCGCTCTCACGCGCTCTCGCGTCTCACGCGCTCTCGCGCCTTACGCGCTCTCGCGCCCCGCGCGCTCCCGCGCCCCGCGCGCCCGGACAGCTGACACGACAACAACACACGACGGGACCTTTAAATTGTATCACGCACCGACTATACATTCTTTCACCTGTATCACGCACCGAATATACCTTCCGATACTGACGCACCGAATATACACGAATTAGATACACGTTTATACGCCCGCTACATATACTCGTATACACACACTATACATACGTCTCTCAGCACATTATACACACAAATTGTATTCGCGCTACATACACACTCATACCCGCATTATACATATCCATTCGTACACGCACTATATAGCGTTATACATGCACGCCGCCGACACATTTATACGCATCTTACACACGGCCATTTGCGCATCTGTAAATACTCACACATCATACTTGTACATGCACTCTATCATTTTACATTAAATAAACACTTTCTTTAAACATACACCACGTCTGCTGTCTTGCGAAAACCCTTTCACGAGCCCTGATCCCGACCGAGCGAATCCGAGCGAAACTCGCGAAAGAGCAACGTTACATTGGCGCCCGAACAGGGACCTGACTCGACCGCACCGAGCAAGACACAGACGAACCCATAGAAGTGCATGCACAAGATGAAGGCGTGGATATACGACCTGCCTAAAAGCGACCTCGCGGAATTCGCCGGCCGCCAAGGATTAGACACGACCGGCACCCTCGACGACCTCCGCAAGCGAGTTCGAGCGTACCTCGACGCACACCCGGAAGTGACCGCGGACATCGAGCCGACCGCCCGAGCCGGCCCGAGTACCGATGCATTTGCGGACGCTCGTGATACCCCGCGCACACCCATCACGCTTATCGTGCCGACACCGCAACCACGACCACCAACCGGCCCGGGTTTAGATGACGCGAAGTCGATTAACCAGATGCGTAAATGGGGGTGCCAGTTCGACGGGCGTGACCCCCTCTCCTTTCTCGAACGAGTGGACTAGTTGAAGGCCGCGTACGGGTTCCCCGACGGGCAGATACTCAAGGGGCTACCGGAGCTAATGAAGGGCGATGCACTGCTGTGGCACCGCAATAACCGCGACGACTGGCACAGCTGGGGGGACTTCGAACGAGCGTTCCGCGCACAATACTTGCCCCGCCGGTACCAGGCCGCGTTACGACGGGAAGCCGCCGACCGACGCCAGAAACCAGGCGAGAAATTCGCCAAATACGCGACCGACCTGCTAACATTAATGCGCCGCGCCGGAGGGTTCACCCGCGGCGAGCAGCTGGATCGACTCTACGATAACATGAACCCGGAGTATAAGCTGTACGTGCGGTACGACGAGGCGGCCAGCCTCGCGGAATTACAAGCGCGGGCCTCGGAATACGAGGAGATCGAACAGCAGCGACGTGACACCCGCAAGGCCGACCGAACCGACGCCGCCCGGCCCGCCGTGGCCGCCGCCTACAACCGAACGGAATGCTGCTGGCGATGTAAGCAGCGGGGGCACACGCGGTTCGACTGCAAACGACCGCCAAAAAAATTCTGCTCCCAGTGCGGACGCGACGGGGTCCTAACAAAGGACTGTCACCCGCCGCCGGGAAACGCACCGCGGGCCGGGGACACGGCGGCCGAAAGCAGTACCCCGAGCCCCGCATAAATTACACGCCGCGACCCCACTTAGACATCCAGGTGCACCGCCGCCGCTACTCCGCACTCCTCGACACCGGCTCAGAATATCCTTCGTCAACGACCAGACCGCCGAACAGCTACGGCAAGAGGGGTATGCCATCCAAGGCCACGAGGGGCAAATCCAGCTGGCAAACGGCGCTACCGCCGAAACGCCCGGGATAGTCACCCTGCCGGTCCGGATCAACCGCCAGCTATACCGACACGAATTTGCGATCCTGCCATCATTAGAAAGCCAGGTACTCATCGGCGCCGATCTCTGGGGGCGCACCGGAATCCACATACCCCCGCCACCGTGGCAACCGAAGAATCGAGCCGCTCCGAGGTGCGGAGTGACGGGCGGACTAACGACGTGCACCCAGCGGGAACAGCGGCAGCTGACAGGATTTTTGCGAACCGAGTTGGCCAAATTCGAGGCCGTGCGTGGACCGACCACGTTGGCCCAGCATCACATTTACCTCCGGGATGCTGCGCCCATTAAACAGCGCTACCGACCACGAAACCCGGCCATGCAGGCGATCATCGATCGAGAAGTCGAGGACATGGAGGCGGCAGGCGTCATCGAGCCATCACACAGCGCCTGGAACTCGCCCGTAGTCATCGTCAAGAAAAAGGATGGCAAACACCGCTTCTGCACAGACTTCCGCCGGGTAAACGACGTGACCGTCAAGGACGCCTATCCCTTGCCCCAGGTGACGGCGACGCTCGACAAACTGCGGGGAGCACGCTACTTGACGACACTCGACCTGAAAAACGGATATTGGCAGGTACCATTAGAGCCTAACAGCCGACCGATCACCGCCTTTACCATTCCCGGAAGAGGATTATTTCAGTTTACCGTGATGCCATTCGGGTTGCATTCCGCGCCAGCCACCTTCCAACGGCTCCTAGACAGCGTCCTGGGACCGGCTCTCGAACCGCACGTCTTCGTGTATCTAGACGACATCATCATCATCAGCCGGACGTTCGAGGAACATATCCAACTGCTCGCCGAGGTATTCCGCCGGCTACGGGAAGCGCGACTCCGCCTCAATCCAGAGAAGTGTCGGTTCTGCGTAGGGCAGTTAAAATATCTCGGTCACGTCATCGACCGCAACGGAATCCGCACCGATCCGGAAAAAGTCAGCGCCGTCGCGAACTGGCCGGAACCGACATCGGTAAAGCAAGTACGTCAATTTTTAGGTATGGCCTCATGGTACCGGCGGTTCATAGCCGACTTCTCAAAAATCGCCGCTCCCCTTACGAAGCTCACCAAGAAGAACGCGCGGTGGTCGTGGGGGGAAACCGAAAACGAAGCGTTTCGCGTGCTAAAACGGACGCTTATTTCCGCACCCGTGCTCGCCTGTCCAGACTTTTCGCGACCCTTCGTACTACAGACCGACGCGAGCACCGACGGACTCGGGGCGGTCCTTACTCAGAATTACGACGAGGGCGAACGCGTAATCGCATACGCAAGCCGTACCTTAAACGGAGCCGAGAAGAACTATAGCGCGACAGAATTAGAATGCCTCGCGGTCGTGTGGGGCATCCGACGGATGAAGGGCTACCTCGAAGGATATCACTTCACCGTGATTACCGACCACCAATCGCTCAAGTGGCTACAAAGACTGGAAGCTCCCACGGGGCGTCTCGCCCGGTGGCTGTTTGAGCTCCAGCAATATGATTACGAAGTGAAGTACCGACGAGGAGCCCTTAACCGCGTGGCCGACGCGCTATCCCGCCAACCGGAAATTTGCGCCGCGAAACCGCTCCAATGCCGATGGTATCGACGGTTGTACGACGCGGTAAACCGGGAACCCGCCGCTTACCCCGACTACCGTATCGAGGAAGGGCGACTACGCCGCCACGTATTACACAGCCTTGACTTCAAGGAACACCCGGCGGAACAACAATGGAAGACGTGCGTTCCCAGGAATCAACGCCTCGAGACCATCCAACGCCACCACGACGCGCCGACCGCCGGACATCTCGGCATCGCCAAAACGATAGCACGAGTCGCCGAAAGATACTACTGGCCCGGAATGTTCCGCGAGATCGCCAACTACGTACGAGCCTGCGACAACTGTCAAGCACACAAGGTCGACCAAACCGCGCCGGCCGGAGTGATGCACGCGACCAACGTGCAGCGCCCATGGGAACACGTCACGATCGACCTCGTGGGGCCTCTGCCGCGCTCTCGCAGGGGCACACGTGGCTCTACGTCCTCCAAGATCGTTTTACCAAGTGGGTAGAGTTAGTACCCCTGCGACAGGCGACCGCCAAAAACACCGCCAAGGCCATAACCGACAGAGTTATATTACGTCACGGACGCCCGGACGTGGTGCTATCCGACAACGGCACACAATTTACCTCCGCCGCATTCACGCAGAGATTGGCCGAATTCGGCATCCGACACCGCACGACTCCGGCGTACACACCGCAATGCAATCCGGTCGAAAGAGCAAACCGCACCATCAAAACGATGATCAGCCAGTACGTCGAGGGCGACCATAAGAACTGGGACGAACATCTACCCGCATTACAGTTCGCCTATAATACGGCCGTGAACGACGCCACCGGATACACGCCCGCGTACTTAAATCACGGACGCGAGCTCGCCACGCCGCACGCCGACGAAAAGGCCGCCACCGCCGCCGAGCCTAGCGAAATACGCCGACGAGTGGAAGAGGCGTGCGAACTAACGCGCATCCACCTCGGCCGGGCTTTTCAAAGGCAGGAAAAGCACTATAATTTACGCCGACGACCATGGCGTCCGCAAATCGGCGAATGGGTGTGGAAGCGCGACCACCCGCTATCGAAAAAAGTCGACGACTTTAACGCTAAACTCGCGCCGAAATTTACCGGCCCTCTCGAAGTTCGTCGGGTAATATCGCCCGTGATCGTGGATTTACGGAGCAAAACCGGAAAGTGGTTTAAACATACCCACGTACAACATTTAAAACCGGCACGGGAAAACCAAAATAACAACAACAACCAAGATGAGGACGAGGACGAATTTCCCCCTCCGAACCCGGAAACGACAACCGAAAGCGACGAGGATTAGAACAAGCAATCGACAGATCACTCGCAGAAATCATGTCAGAGCAGATCGACATAATTGACGCTATTAACGAGCTGTTGGGCGACCCGGGATACTGGGATGAAGCGCTGCCGCCGCATCCCCGGCCCGAAAAACCGCCGTCGGCACCGGCAGTACCATCGCAGCCCCGCCCGCCGAAAGTCGGCACCCTGATCCAGAGGTCCGACCACGTCAACCGAAGGAAGCAGGCCATGCTGATGGCCGTACCGCCACCGCCACCGAAACGACCAAAGGGACGAACGACAGAGAGCAGCTCGACGAGCAACGCCGTCCCCGAAACGCCGGCCCTGCTAATGCCTGCCGGCCCGCTACCGCCGCCGCCGATTCCGGTCCAGGTGGAACCTGGCGTCATCATCGACGTTCCACATTTCGCGGTCCACGTCTCGCGCCGTTACAAGCCGCGTACGGCACAAGGGCGTTGGATCCTCCGCTTCTCTAGAACCGGCCAGCTCACCTACCGCCGCCGCCTAGAATAAAGGCCGAGTGTGGCTCAAATTCAGCCACGCTAAACCGGGGGGGTGATGTAACGATCCCCCCTGAGCGATCGTTTTACCCGGCCGTCGATCCGCCGGAAGGCTGCCGCCCGGCGAACACCAGCCGGGCAAATGCAGCGGCGCTATGCGCCCTTTTTTATTCTTTCGAAAACGCGACCGAATCACGCCGTTATACGGCCGACGAAATCGAAAGCCAGGGCCGTTGTCTCGGCGCTTCCGAACCGCTCCGAATCCTGACGGAAGCCGCCGAGCAACGCGCCCTGCCGCACCGCCCGAACGCCGCCAAGCTAACGCGCGCCTATAATTACTCGATTAGGCGAAAACAAATCGGGCCTAACGAGTCTCGCCGAAATTACCCGAACGGGTAATTTCATAGTATAAAAAGGCGAGCCGATACCGAGAAGATCACTCCGTTCCAGATCTCGACCAAGTACTCGTACAGTACCAGGTCTCCGATCCCGAACACGCTCTCGATGAGATAAACGAGGTTGAGCGAACTCAGTCTCCGCCGTGTGATCGCGGCACGTCTCGCAAAGAGTTTCCTGACAATCCGAAACCGAAAGCACAGGGGTTGAGCGAACTCAGTCTCTGTCGAGAGATCTCGACACTTCCGGTAAAAAGATCCGACAAATACACCTGCAACGATCACCAGACTCAGCGGGTAGAGAGATCTCTGCCGCCGACGAGCGATCTCGTCCAGACGTTGCCTCCTCATTGCATCCTACCACCCAAAACACGGATTAAATACGCAGCCGAAACACAAACCGCATCGAGCGATACGTTCGCGCCTCGCGCTCTCTCGCGCCCCGCGCTCTCAGGCGCCCCGCGCTCTCACGCGCTCTCGCGTCTCACGCGCTCTCGCGCCTTACGCGCTCTCGCGCCCCGCGCGCTCCCGCGCCCCGCGCGCCCGGACAGCTGACACGACAACAACACACGACGGGACCTTTAAATTGTATCACGCACCGACTATACATTCTTTCACCTGTATCACGCACCGAATATACCTTTCGATACTGACGCACCGAATATACACGAATTAGATACACGTTTATACGCCCGCTACATATACTCGTATACACACACTATACATACGTCTCTCAGCACATTATACACACAAATTGTATTCGCGCTACATACACACTCATACCCGCATTATACATATCCATTCGTACACGCACTATATAGCGTTATACATGCACGCCGCCGACACATTTATACGCATCTTACACACGGCCATTTGCGCATCTGTAAATACTCACACATCATACTTGTACATGCACTCTATCATTTTACATTGAATAAACACTTTCTTTAAACATACACCACGTCTGCTGTCTTGCGAAAATCCTTTCACGAGCCCTGATCCCGACCGAGCGAATCCGAGCGAAACTCGCGAAAGAGCAACGTTACAACTATTATTATTATTATTACTATATATGTAAGGTTTTACTGGTAAGTCGCGTTCAACTATCTACTTATAATTACTTCTAGATATAACATATATAATTACTTTTGACATACTTACATACTATATTTTACTGCTTTACGTGTAGCTTTATTTTCAGCTTTTCTTGTATTGCCAATGATGAGATGCGCTATATAAAGTTTCCAATAACTTATATCGCCAGTCTGAGGCAATCTAAAAAAAAAATTTAACTTACAAAATATTAGAAATAACGTCAAATAACATTAAAATATAATAGAAATTAAAAGTATATATTTAATTTAAAAGTATGTAAGTATAATTAAAAGTACATATTTAGAAATATATTTCAATGATCTATCTAACCTAACCCGAGCGTTCCAGCTCTAGTGTCAAGTTGATAGAGAAACTGTGCGATAAAAAAGGTATATTTATGTATTTTTCTTCTTTTCCACCAAGTAACCAATGTTTGATTTTAAAAAGAATAAGAGTATACGTGTATATGTTGAGAGAAGATTACATATATGTAACTCCTCTTTTTTTCAATCAACGTTAATTGCTTGGAGCAAAAGAAAAAAGAATACATATATAAAATGATGCCTCTTTATCGCACAGTTCTTTATCAATATGCTAACTTCACACTTACTATATAGGAAGACTATATTATTTTAATATATTTTATATAAATGTATGTTACTTACCTTTAACATTCGCTCTATACCATTTAAATTAAGCTTCTCTCTCTCTCTCTCTCTCTCTCTCTCACACACACACACACACACAATGGCCATTTTAACAAGCCTGTAGATTAATTCCGTTTTACATATTACTTGCCATCAATTTTCTAGATGCTTTCGTGCTGTAGATGCCATGCGCTCTAGTAAATTATTAAATTCTGCGTACTACAATTCTTGTAATTTACCGGCTCACTTGCGATCTAGGACGGAAAATCTCATTGTGCGCATTTAGCCCATTCTACATTAGTCGCAGTCGTAAGAATCGTAAGAAATTGACGAATCACAGTCTATTATTCTCCTTGCGATCGAAAAGTAATAGACTATGATTCGTCAATTTCTTACGATTCTTACGACTGCGACTAATGTAGAATGGGCTTTTGGCGCAAACATATTGATATGTGCTATAGAATTAAGAGTCAGACACGATGAACGGAATAAAAGGAACAGTTCAATGTGTAGAATAAGGAACATATGATAAGAAACGCTCGCTCTTTATTCAATATATTGAACATAATTCCCTGTTCCTTATTCCGTTCATAGTGTCTGAGCCATTTTGATGATACGATATATTAACAGATTTCTATGTTTCAGATATCCATGTAAACAACCTATATATATGGATTAATAGAGCCGATATTCATAAGTTTGTTCTCAATTTAAGATTGCATCTTAAACACAGTTTTAAGAAGCTAATAATACGGCCATCTTATTAGCTAATAGAGTATAAAGATCGTATATATGAATATACTTATAAGACGAAAGTTTAAAGTGAGATCAAACTCTGAATATCAATCATATAATATTTAATTTTCTGAATTCTGTATATGTAAAGTTTTATTTATATATAACGATTGCCGCAGCTGATAATCCAACATGCATCTATGTTAATATAAATTTCTGAAATTGTCTGAAATTATCATTGGCACAGATGCGTATGTTATTATCATCAGTTCAATTGCTGCAAAGTATAAAGGAGTACTTATCTTTTAAGGCTTCTTGGTCTTCGCCGCGACCATGTTGGATTATGACGTCAGAAGCGAGAAAATACATGTTGAAAATTTTTGCGAGCCATTTTTAGATAAAAAGATATTTTGATGAATCACAACTTCAGATTGTTTTAGCACACTTTTAAAATACTCCGAAAACTATTTTTTTCCCTTGACAGTCAATCAACAACCGTAAAATAATTAAAACATCAGACGTTGTCATGCGGAATGACTGCTCATGTGCCAAAACCAGACGGACTGAGCTTCATATTACTGTCATTTTACAGCTATTGATCGATTATAAAGGGAAAAGGATAGTTTTCGGAATATTTCGGAAAAGTGTGCTAAAGCCATCTGAAATTGTGTTTCATCAAAATATTATTTTATCTAAAAATGGCACGCAAAAATTTTCAGCGTGTAATTTCACGCTTCTGACGTCATAATCCAACATGGTCGCGGTGAGGACCAAGGAGCCTTAAGCATCAAATTAATTTGTAATTTTATCTTCAATAAACAAAGTTTTTTTACAATTTTTAATATTATTTTTATTTACAATTATATATTTCATCCATCCATATTCTATGAATCCTCTATTAATGATCCACGGAACGTCGATTAATCGTCTACCGAGGCTCCGTGAACCCTCTATTAATGGTCCACGGAGCGTCGATTAATCGTCCATTGAGGCTTCGCAAATCCTCTATTAATGATCCATGCAACTTCCGTTAGTCGTCCACCGAGGCTCCGCGAACCTTCTATTAATGATCCACGGAACGTCGATTAATCGTCCATCGATGCTCCGCGAACCTTCTATTAATGATCCACGGAACGTCGATTAATCGTCCATCGAGGCTTCGCGAACCCTCTATTAATGATCCACGGAGCGTCGATTAATCGTCCACCGAGGCTTTGTGAACCCTCTATTAATGATCCACGGAACATCTATTAATCGTTTACTGAGGCTCCATGAACCCTCTATTAATGGTCCACGGATCGTCGATTAATCGTCCATCGAGGCTTCGCGAATCCTCTATTAATAATTCATGCAACGTCTAGTGGACATCTTTGAAGACCTCTAATGGAGGTCTAATGGATGTACACAATGCGGAACTATGGATTGCTTGTTGTCGTCCATTGGATGTCTAATTGACGTCTACTGGAGATTTTAAATCTCCATGATAGACATCTAATGGACGTCCATTAGAGGTTTTCGTTCTATGTGGGAACTTTATTACCTTATAACTCCAAAACCGTTCGGATTCGAACATATGTTTATTAACATTTTCGACTTGTTTTCATGTCCTAAAGCCGCTGTATCAATTTTGGCACTGAGTTCTGGAACACCCTGTATATACATATGCGTATGTCCGCATGTGCAATGAAATAAATTTTTTAAAATCAATTTTTCTTATTAAATACAATGTAGAAAATATCTGCAATAAATTACTTTTACTTTTTTCTTATTCTTGGAACGAAGGTATCAAACATAAGCAGTCATGCATTTTAATCAAATTATTGTTTTAATTTATAGCTTTTTATATTAATTTATTTTTTACTTATTATTAATTTAATTAATTTTTTATTTTTAAATTCGATTGGATGCGTAGTCTTTTGAAAATAAACATAACAATAGGTGCGCTCCGCTTGACGCTATATTTTCGCTTTGAAGACTAATTGTAAGATATTCTTCACCCTATCTAGTTAAAAATTATCCGATTTGTGTTGTGTTTGATATCGTTTTAATCGCCAAAATCTCATTAATCCATTAAGATTATTTTCAAGCCGATTAAATGCAAAATAGAAGTTTTGCATTAGAATCAGCTGATGCGTCTGGTCGAAACAATATTGCTTAATATAAAAGTTTTGCAGTTTGTACGTACAAAAGAAGGCCCGTCTGCACTCGGAATTGCATGAAAAAATAGAGGTGAACTTTTAGAAGTGAGTTTAGAAGCTTAGTGAAAGAGAATAGTGCGCAAATAGTTTTTGTGGATACGTGTTATTAACATAAATAACATAAATACGTGTTATTAACATAAAATTAATATAAAATCGGACATTCCGCACTTTGTTGCTATGTGTACTTTAATCGTGGAAAAGCATTTATTATTCTACTCAACTAATAAAAAGATTAGCGTAAAAATAGAAATAATTTTCGGTCGGTAAAACAGACGACTTTAGGATTCCCTTAAGAAAAATTGATTTTAAAAAATTTATTTCATTGCACATGCGGACATACGCATATGTATATATGTTGCAACGACTTTTTATTCCCGTTGTGAACGGGCTTAATTGCCGTCCCGCTTTCGTCGTCGCGCGGATCTTTATCTATGCGCCAACGACGGGGAGTTCGCTCGTTGAACGCGAGAGACGTGCGAGAAAGTCGCCGACAAAAGGGCAAAAGGGGTCAGGATATGGGAAACGCGCTGAAAAGGAACAGGTTGACGGGAGTTCCGCGCGTGCCGTGACGAAATCTGATGTTTATCCGGAAACTGGGCGCCAGACGCGATCTCTCACGCGTCAATTCGCGATATTCCACGAAATAGCGCGAACGTTGATTACAAATAATCGCCACGGGCTGGCTAGTTCGCCTAACGGCAGAGGGGCAGGGTGTTGGTCGACGAAACGCGAAATGTTTCAAGAGGCGACCGATACAGCTAACGATACAGACGGACAAACGCGCAGACAGTAACAAACAACAAAAAGAAATAAATAAATAAGTGAGTTAAATAATAGTCGGGTTTATTACAATCATTTAGAGAGTGGCCTGAATTCGCGGTAGTTCTGAGAAAAGATAAATATAATAATGTTCCGTTAAAGATAACAAGTGTACAGCGAGAAAATGATACAATTCATTAAACGCGGGGAATGATAATAGATGAAAATAATGCGATTCGATTGCAGGGAATGATGAGAATAAAGAAAAAGAAGCAGAAAGAATTTTGACTAAACGATTTCGGTGTGCTAAGAAACGGGAAGGATTACAAATAGATCTGGGAAATAAAGAAAATTAATAATAATAAAGAAACACCGCGTAGAAAGTAGGCGTTAATGTCGCATCTAAAATTCGGCGATTATACGGAGTGATATGACGAGACGGTAAACCCGACAAAAAAAAACAAACAATTCATAACTCAAAGTTAAACAATCTTCGACAATAATTAGATTCGCAAGACGACAGACAAATTATAATAACGCCACATATTCAGTCACGGACGCCGCGTTCGGCGGTAGCGATACGCTCCCGAGACTGGGTGTTCGATCCGACGGATCGAATTCTCTCACAACGACGTGGAATTATAAGTCGGACATTTTCCGACTTCCAGATACAACGACGATTTTCGGTCACAACGGCCTCGCCAGCCGTGTTGAGTCGTAGCGAAATTTTCGATACCGACGCGAAGAATAAGTGAAATCGAGACGCCGACAAAGACGGCAACGCGACGCAATTCTCACACACACATTCACGCTTCACAGGCGGCTCACGCAGTAGCACGAATCTAATGGCGTTATAAGGCGACGCTCAATCACTCTATCTCATTCACACTACGTACTTCGACATGCCATACGACGCTCAATTACATGCAACAAAATATTCGCGACGCGAATCTCCAGAGACATCAATACTTTAACGCGATCGCGATATCACAATTAAATACAATAAACGAGGCCTGTGCTTTGCAGGCTCCGGGGAACGAAGCTACTTGTCGACGTGGCCGCGTCGCCAAAAAAAAACTCTACTAATTATCGGGCATAACCCATGCACTAAATCACACAAAAGAAATTATACGGCATGTCGACAGTGTCGCGATCCCGGACGCGATCGCACGTGGCACGAAGTACGAAGGGCAACCTCACCGGCACCGTGGCTCTCTCAGGTTCCGCAGGGCAGCAACGGATCGTCCTTCTCGAAACAGATACCAAGGCGACAAACGGCAGCGGCAGTCCGAGATCCTCTCGTACGCACGGGTCGCGACAGGCTGATTCCCGGATTCTCACGATCCAGGATCGATGGCTCGGGGCCTTCCCCAAGACTGCGCACGCGGGGTGCGTGTTATCGCGGCCAATCACGCGACGGCACGCGACAACGCCGGTAAGCGACACGTTCGAGGCCGGGTCGGGGGCGCAGGTATCCGCGGTATGGCGATTATAATTTGGCTAAGGCCCGTTGGACAGGGCCGACGCAAAGGTTCTCCAGCTGATTTCTCTCCGGCCGGAGGCCCCGGGTCTTGCCTCTGATGCTCCCTTCCGGTTCATGCTCCGTGCTCTCCGTTCTCCTTCGCGCTCACTCTACTCCCGCGATCTCCGTATAATTTCTCCGTTAGCCGGGCCTTCAGTCTCTCCTCTGCCTCGATTGCCTCCGTACTCATTCGCTCGTACCAAAAAAAAATAAAAATAAAATTCTATAACGCTCGAACGAAATCAACGATAACAGACGCCTCTCTGGAGGCTGCGGCACGGTTCTCGCTAATTTTCGCCTGACGCGACCCTTCGGTCCGCGTTTCGCGATGCGGGAGGAACTTGGCGGACGCGCGCGGAACGGCAACGTCACAATGTATATATCCGCATGCATATATATTTACATCATGGATATATGTAAAAATATATTAATAACAATTTATATCGCTGTATTTATATCGTAGTATATACTAGAATGTCAAAACGCGTCACGCGCAGTTAATATAACATTAATAAATCCATGATGTTTCGATATATTTGTGATCCACAATTATGGATCTAGCACGGAACATGCACCAACCGGTTGTTTTACAATAGCAGAAAAGTGGATCTGGCTATGTAGTTCCGGCCGGCTCTAAAATGGATCCAGTTAGCGCCACTGTACCAGCTAGGAAGACCGTTTGACGAAAAACGGCGGCGTGGCCCCTCTCGTTCTTCTCTCTGGTAAGGTAAGTATATTATGTGTATCGATATGTATCGAGGAAAAGAAAAGAAGAGATGGCGCTCTTACTAGATAGCAGGGTTAACCGCGAAAAATGAAATGTTACTACATAGTCAACGTGCAAGGACAAACTCCTTTCTCAACAAAATATATTTATCATACAACTAAATATATATATTAAATTTTGTAATGTCGTATTTTTATATACAGAGTGAGGCAATAACTATTAGCACCTTAAATATCTTCGAATCTACAAGGTCTAGACGAAGATTTGTATAACCAAAATTGCACGGTACGAAGGAGGCTATCATATGACGATAAGAATTTTTGTCCAGGTGGAGGCGCTTCGAAGATATCAAGGTTACCTTGAATTTTTTAAATGGAACCACCCTATTTTTTTATATAAATCGATTCCTTGCAATATTTTGCATAAAAATTATTAAGGGTATGGCCAAAAGTGAATAGTTTACGAGAAATTTCATACTTAAATTTGACATAATTTTACATAAACTATGAAATATCTCGTAAAATATTCATTTTTCGATGATCTTATTTCAATACATTTATGCACAAAATAATGAGAGGAATCAATTGGCATAAAGAAAACACATAATTGTTTATAAGAAAAAATATTTAGCTGCTAATTGCAAATTACATACTTTGTCTTAAAAACAACCATGTGTTTTCTTTATTCCAATTGATTGCTCTCATTATTTTGTGCATAAAAGTATTGAGATAAGATTACACAGTGGTACAAAAAAATCACTTTTTCTTTCTCTCAGAAGTGCGATAGTACGTTTCCCGAAAATTTTTTTTGCGCTGAACACGGTGCCGTTGTCAGAATTTGCCTAGCACATCAGGATTTTGAGTAAATTGGAATGAAAGGGGCAAGAAATGGCGTTTTTGGCCATTTTTAATTTTTTTTTGCGGCATAAAGAAAACTGATTTCTAAATAAACTCAATGGCGTCTGAAAGTATATTTCAAGAGCTTTCTAACGAATTTTGGTTCATGATTGTATGACTTCTTTTCATCAAATTATGGCTGTTTGAATTTTAGACATTCTGTATAATTTACAAGAAAGGTAAATACATACTTATACAGGGTGACCCATTTTAACTTAGGCAGCCAAATAACTCGAAAAATAAGCACACTACGAAAAAATGTTTAGAATCAAAATTTCGTCATTTCGAGGGGGACGTACAATGACGTTAAAATGAGCCCCCCCTCACCGCCCAGGGGGAGGGGTGGGGGGGCTCATTTTAACGTCATTGTACGTCCCCCTCGAAATGACGAAATTTTGATTCTAAACATTTTTTCGTAGTGTGCTTATTTTTCGAGTTATTTGGCTGCCTAAGTTAAAATGGGTCACCCTGTATAAGTATGTATTTACCTTTCTTGTAAATTATACAGAATGTCTAAAATTCAAACAGCCATAATTTGATGAAAAGAAGTCATACAATCATGAACCAAAATTCGTTAGAAAGCTCTTGAAATATACTTTCAGACGCCATTGAGTTTATTTAGAAATCAGTTTTCTTTATGCCGCAAAAAAAAATTAAAAATGGCCAAAAACGCCATTTTTGGCCCCTTTCTTTCTAATTTACTCAAAATCCTGACGTGCTAGGCAAATTCTGACAACGGCACCGTGTTCAGCGCGAAAAAAATCTTCGGGAAACATACTATCGCACTTCGGAGAGAATTTTGTGTACCACTGTGTTATCAAAAAATGAATATTTTACGAGATATTTCATAGTTTATGTAAGATTATGTCAAATTTATGTATGAAATATTTTGGGAGTTTCGGTGTAGCCGGCATTGTAAGCGGACGTGTCTACATGCGCTCCGTGTATATATGGTCATTTCGTGTGGATGAATACGTTTATCGCATTTAGTTTGGTGTTTCTCGTGTGTGGTTTGCTGCTCCGAGCACGTACATGCCGTTTTGTGGAAATTGACTTCTAAAATTGTTTTATAAATTAACATTAAAAGTGGCGAACTTTTGTGCACGTGGCGACGGCCATTACATGTGCCGTGTTCTCTCGGTATTATTTGCCGTTACACGTGAACAGTTTTTGATAGGTGATAGTCTTCACAGGGGTGTATGCTTGACTTGGTTAGTTGTTGAAAAAGGTGGTTTGCTGTGAAGGCTGGCCTCGCTTTACACATGAGTTTTCTTGCTCAGTGACAGATTCGGTTTGCGACGGTGGTCGGGCGCAATAAAGCCGAAGCGGTGCGTTGCTAACAGCTCACATATTTGTGTAAGCGCGGCAGCACATACCGGACCAGGCAGTCAATGTCTCAAGTGCCTCGTTTGGAGGGGATCCGGAGCGAGCACATTACTCAGGAGGCCGGCAGTGTGGGGATTCCTATATCACACGTCATTTCGGGCACGCCTAATTCACACACGCAGAGGAGAAGTAGGCGTCCTAAGGCGTTATCCCTGGTTAGAACGAATAGCTGTAATTCGTTGACGGACCACTTTCGACCCAAAAAAAAAGAAAGGGCGCCGACTCAAGCCCACTTTCATCTACAAGCCTCTGCTAAGGGACTGTCATTACTGTCGATAGCTGATCAGGATTTTTTTAGTTTGGATTTGCGTTCACCTCCTTATAGAAAACAAAAATCTCTAAGCTCCACAACTGACACGAAGTTTACAATAGAAGCAAAACTCGAGCAAATACACACCGACTTTCTTGCTAAATTCAATCAACTACAAACAAGTCTACAGCAAGAAAGAGCAGAGATGAACAAAAATTTTAGTGATCTGAGAAATGATGTCAATTTGAAAATAGCGCTTCAGACCAAAATTGATACAATAAAGAAAGAGGCAAGAGAGAGAGAGAGAGAGAGGTGTATCTTACAAAAAGATTAAATGCAGTAGTCGCAAGAAACGAGGCCTTGGAAAAAATGATTGACTCACAAGA
Source organism: Lasius platythorax (assembly GCA_963971435.1). NCBI lineage: Eukaryota > Metazoa > Arthropoda > Insecta > Hymenoptera > Formicidae > Lasius > Lasius platythorax. The sequence goes on along the minus strand of OZ020547.1, from coordinate 3,184,136 downwards.
AAAATCAAATCGGCGTAATAATATCGTCATTAGGGGTTTGGACTATACCCCATCTAACTGCTCGGAGGTTGTAAACTCCTTTTTGTCTACCAAATTTGATCTTACATCAGCAGTTCAGGACGTCACTCCGCGTGGTCCTAACAAGGGCTGGATTCGGATGAAACTTATCAACTCCGAGGTTAAACACAAGATCATGTCTTGTAAGGCCGCAATCCTGCGTGGTTCAATATTCTCGCTAGATCATGATTATACACCTAAAAAACGAGATATTATGAAAATAGGACGTGCTCGCATACAAAAAGAGCACGCGGAGGGCCGACAAGCCAAAATGGGCTTTTTAAAAGTGTGTATTAAAGGATGTTGGAGGTTTTGGTCGGAATCGGCCAAAGATTTCATTCCCCAAGCATCTACTTGGAAAAACAAGAGTCTCCCTAGGAGGCAACGGGTGGCGCAGTCAGAGGAAAACAGTCTTTCAAAAAACTTGGAAGTGCTACATCCGAATTCAACCGGAACCAGCTCGCAGATGGAGACTTAGCGTCGTCGCCAATCTTGCCGTGTCAGCGGTCTTCCAGTTCACATCATGATAAAAGGCGTTTCGGCGCGTCTGTTTCCCCGCTGCAGAATTCATCTTATTTTAAAATTGCTTTCTGGAACATTCAAGGCTTAGCCAACTTAAGTAATAATAATATTATTGACAGTTTTGATGTATGTTGTCTATATGAAACCTGGAGTGAGCGGGAATACTCTTCTCTGCTGCCTCATAGCCTGAAGCTGCGCACCGGCTATTGGTCCCCTGCGCTAAGAGATAAATTGAGAGACAGAGCTAGTGGAGGGCTGGTTACCTTATTCAGGCCTCAGCTTAACTCGAGTTTAATAGAATGCTCTCCTTGGTGGATTTTCAATCGTCTTACATATGGCATTCACAGCATAATTATTGGCTCTTTCTATTTTAGCTCTTCTCTAGATCTGCCAATCTTAATAGAATTATTACAACAAACATTGACCGATTTACTTTCACGATTTGAGAATGACTTATTTATTTTGGGTGGCGATTTTAACTGCAGGGTAGAAATCTTGGACACGTTCTCTGAAGGGCTCTTGGAAGGCACCGCTTTAAATTTAAATAGATCTTCATTTGACGAAGTTATAAATGCAAAAGGCTCTTGTCTTAACGAATTTATGCAAGAAAACAGTTTTATTCTTCTCAATGGAAGAACGTATAGCGATAGCCCAGCAAAATATACTTATATAGGAAAAAATGGCTGCAGTACAATAGATTTAATTTGGGTATCAATCAACAAATTAGAATTAATATACGATTTAAAAATAAGCTCTGATTTGTTGGGGTCTGACCACCTCGCGGCTGTCTTGTATTTTTCCACAAAAACGCATCTTTTTAGGGGTCCAAATTTCTCTTCAAAAAAAGCTCTAAGAAAAAATAGAAAGTTAAAATGGGCAAATGATAAACTTGGTGATTATCAGGAGTCTCTAAGTAAATCTCAAAGAGTTTCCTGTGACTTTTCACTATTACACACGGAAGCGTTGTATCAGAATTTTTGTGCCGCATTAACAGAGGGGACGCTAGAGGCTGGTATGTCACAAATAATGGGCAACTTTCAATCAAGAGCTTTTTATAAGATTTGGTTCGATGAAGATTGCAAAATCGCGAAAAAATACATGAAGCATTCCCTGAAGTTGCTCAGAGAATTTCCCATGATTCGAGAAAATGTTTCAGCGTATCTAAAGTCGAAGAAAGATTATATATGTCATTGCTAAAGTCAAAGAAAGAATCTTATTCACTAGCTATAGCCGATAAGTTTGTCAATGTACGTAACCCGTCTCTTTTCTGGAGCGCCGTAAGAAGTTGTAGACTCAAACATACCAGCGAAGAACATATCTCGACTGAGGGCTGGAGTGAGTTTTTGAGCATAGTTTATCCGGCTCGTGTTAACTCCAGCTTGACTTTTTATGGAGCGCTCGATTCCTTCTTAGACTTAGACATAACTTTGGTCGAGCTCTCGAACTGTATCTCGGGTTCCAAACGAGGTAAGGCCCCATGCTTTGATGGTCTTACAAATGAATTCTTTAAAGCACTTACTAATGAATGGCTTGAGTACCTAAAAAACCTGTTTAATAAAATATTGAACTCTGAGGAATTCCCGGGATCATGGTCGAGGGTCGCTTCGACCATGCTACATAAAAAAGGTAGCAGATCTGACCCACTAAATTATCGGGGTATCGCCTTGATCAATGTTATAATGAAATTATTCACGCAAATCATCTGTAATAGGCTCACTTTATGGGTCAACCAGGCAAACTTTTTGCCTGAGGAACAAGCTGGTTTCCGAAAACCCAGGGGAGTTATGGACAATATTTTTGTCTTACTTGTTACAATCCAAATGCATCTGAGAAGAAGGGGAAACAAGGTTTATGCGCTATTCGTAGATTTTAGGCACGCATTCGATTCGATCCCGCAAAGCTTACTATGGCAAAAAATGTATCAGTTGAGTGTCAGTCCGAAACTCATTAGAGTCATCAAATCCTTGTACGATGCAGCAACAATTCAAGTGAGAACACAAACAGGGTATTCGTCGGAGGTGGAGGTTAGCGAAGGGGTGCTCCAGAGGGAAATTTTGAGTCCATTGTTATTCATCATTTTCATAGCCGATATCATTCCGTATTTTTGTGCCAGAGGTGCCAGAGGCATTAATATTAACGATGTCATGGACTTGCTCATGACTCTTTATGCGGACGACCTTGCTATCCTGGCATACTCCCCCGCTGACCTCAGACAGAAACTAAGAATCCTGTCAGACTATTGTAGCGAAAATGGGCTTACTGTCAATATCAGTAAGACTAAAATTATAGTCTTTAGAAAAAGCGGACGATTAAACAGATATTCACGTTGTTTTATTTATAATGGAGAACCCATTGAAATTGTAAGTAGCCACCCATACTTGGGGGCTACGCTCTCCTCCTCTGCTCTTGGCTTGCGAGCGGCGAATATTGCCGTAACCAAAATCAAAACAGCTTCATCCTCAGTACTTTCAATTCTGTCCTCCGCCAAAGTGGACGCATGAGAAAGTATTATGAAAATGTATGATAGCGTTGTGTCATCCACTCTATTGTATACAGCTCCCTTATGGGGCCTTTAATATTGTGATATCTTAGAAAAAGCACAGTTGGACTTTTTTAAACGTCTATTTAAATTGCCCATTAATATCCCAGGATATATCATAAAACTGGAACTTGGCCTACCCCCCATAACGGTTAAAATTGCGCAGCTTGCTTTGCGCTGGATTACAAAGATTTTGCGTATGGGGGAACACAGGCTACCAAAAATAGTGTTTTCCCGACTGTTGAGATTAACCGACTTGGGGATGTTGAATAGCGAGTTCAGTTGGGTGCTACAGCTTAAGAGCCTGCTGGAACAGGCAAATAGCAAGGACCTCTGGGTAAATCTCTCTGCTGATCACTAGCAAAATCGGACACAGGAAATAATAACAGAACTAATCCGGAAATGGAAGGAGCTTGATATTGATAAGGATAGTCAGTCCTCCTCGGGTCGGCCTCTCCTGCCTAGATCTCTTTCTGACGATTTTGCCTCCTTTTACCCTACAAAATGTCCTATAGCCTTCATCAGAACTAAGATGCAATTACGCCTAGCGAGCATTCATTCGCGTAGAGTTATTATTGGCAACATGGTATACCACTATGACCCTTCTCAGGTTTGCACGATATGCAATCTCGGAAAGGTGGAATCTATAAGCCACATATTGTTGCACTGTCCTATTTATAATCCAATCCGCCATTATCTTACTTCATCTTTACGCTCAAACCAATTGACAGACGATAATCTAAATCAATTACTGTGTTCTTCGGAGATTGAGACGATGAAGGTGCTCCATTACTTTGTTGTAAATTGTTTTAAACTGAGAGAGTTTCTAACCGGCGATTAGAAGGACAAATTGTAGCCTGATATCCCTATTGTAATGTTATTCTCATGCAATCTACGTAGGCAGTCGTAGTGTTACTGTTTTGATATACATTTTATACTAGACACTAATTTAAGCGGAAGCCTCCTTTCCATTGTGAATAATTGTATTCTCATGCATATGGAAATAAATATCTATCTATCAATCTATTTATTTTAATATGAAATATTTCGTAAACTATTCACTTTTTGGCCATCCTACTCTTATAATTTTTTATGCAAAATATTGCAAGGAATCGATTTATATAAAAAAATAGGGTGGTTCAATTTCAAAAATTCAAGGTGACCTTGATATCTCCGAAACGCCTCCATCTGGACAAAAGTTATTATCGCCATATGATAGCTCCCTTCGTACCGTGCAATTTTAATTACACAAATCTTCGTCTAGACCTTATAGATTCGACGATATTTAAGGTGCTAATAGTTATTGCCTCACCATGTATATGATATATGTATATATATATATATATATATATATATATATATACACGCAATATACAAGAGAATAGACACAGTACATTTATAAAGTTTTGATTATCGTACTTACTCTATGCTTTGTGTCCCATTAGCTAGGTGTATGCGCAGAGAGTAGATCTGTTCTTATCTGCAGAATGCAGATATTAAAGGTTGGTGCGAGTTTTCTTTTGTGGCAACGCTGCAATATAACAAGAATCTTACATAAGGATAATACTTCTAAAAGATTGAGCATCAAGATTTAATATATACATATGTATATACAGGGTGGACCATTTTAATCAATCCACGCAATTATCTCCCGAACTAAGCGTTGTTTGAAAAAATGTTTCAAATAGAACTTACTCTGTTTCAAGGGGAACATCTTACTATGGACACAAATCCCATCTAGGTAAAGGTGCCTCCGAGATTTCAAGGTGATCTTTGTTTTTTTAAATGGAACTACCCTAATTTCTTTACATAAATAGATACTTCGCAATTTTTGACATAAAAAGTTATAAGGGTAGGATGGCCAAAAAGTGACTAGTTTACGAGATATTTTATACTTTAATTTGGCATAATTTTACATAAACTATGAAAGATCTCGTCAAATATTCATTTTTCGATGATCTTACCTCAATACTTTTATGCACAAAATAATGAGAGGAATCAATTGGTGTAAAGAAAACACATAGTTGTTTAAAAAAAATATGTAATTTGCAAATAGCTACTACATATTTTTTCTTAAGTACAACTATATGTTTTCTTTACACCAATTGATTCCTCTTATTATTTTGTGCATAAAAGTATTGAGGTAAGATCATCGAAAAATGAATATTTGACGAGATCTTTCATAGTTTATGTAAAATTATGCTAAATTAAAGTATAAAATATCTCGTAAACTAGTCACTTTTTGGCCATTCTATCCTTATAGCTTTTTATGTCAAAAATTGCGAGGAATCTATTTAAATAAAAAAATTATGGTAGTTCCATTTAAAAAAACAAAGATTATTTTGATATCTCGGAGGCACCTCTACCTAGATAGGAATTGTGTCCATAATAAGATGTCCCCCTTGAAACAGAGTAAGTTCTATTTGAAACATTTTTTCAAACAACGCTTAGTTCGGGAGATAATTGCGTGGATTGATTAAAATGGTCCACCCTGTATATACAGGGTAATGAAAAACTAAGTGCCATAAATTTGTGTGATGAAAGAAGGGACGAATACAAGCATTTTAAGTATAGGAACCATGGGTCGGCGACGTTTCATTACGGCGTGACGGGCGTTTAATTGAATTGTCACAACGTCTACGATGCAAACAACGTAGTTGGTTTGTTTGCCTCTCGTTTGTTTACCATTCGTTTGTTTACCTCTCAAGGTGCTTGCAAGATCTTTCTGTCACTCAAGTTATCAGTGATCACGTTGTCAGTCGAGCTGTGCTACTGACAGTGAGAAACGAGTAGCTGGAGTTTGTTTTCTTTGAAATATTAATTCTTTGTTTTCTTTGAATGATTAATCATGAACCGCAACAATGAGTACACTTGGGAGGAACTCGCAGATATGCACCTTGCGTTCGGCGCTGCCGGGGGCAACTCTGCACTCGCTCGGAGGATGTATCAAGAAAGATACCCAAACAGAAGACTGCCGAATCGGAGGACTTTTGTTAACGTTAACCAACGTCTAAGGGAAACAGGATCATTGCAATCGAGGATGTACGACACAGGGAGGAATAGGTCAGTACGTACTCCACAGTTTGAGGAAGAGGTATTAGAGCGATTTGAAGATAATCCGTCCACAAGTACCAGAATTGTTGCACACGAACTACGTGTCAATAGCCGTCTCGTTTGGAATGTTGTTCATGACAATGCGCTTCATCCGTTTCATCGGCAAAAGGTGCAAGCTCTTGGTCCCAACGATTTTCCTGCTCGCCTTGCCTTTGTTAATTGGTTTTTGCAACAAAGAGCTCTCCAACCTGAGTTTCCAGCTCTTGTTTTGTTTACCGATGAAGCAAGCTTCTCGCGTGAAGGCATCGTTAACACTCACAACAATCATGTGTGGGCTGAAGATAATCCACATGCCACTTTCATTCATGGTCACCAAGAACGTTTTACGGTGAATTTGTGGGCAGGAATACTTAATGATTTCTTAATCGGGCCCTACCTTATGTCTCCCAGGCTCAATGGGCACAATTATCTGGTATTCCTGCAGCAAGTCCTGCCGGAACTTATGGAGGACGTACCGCTCGCAATTAGAAGGGTCATGTGGTTTCAGCACGACGGTGCCCCAGCGCATTTTACGGCTGAAGTACGCAATCACCTGACACAAACTTTCGACAACAGATGGATCGGGCGGGGTGGACCTGTGACGTGGCCTGCAAGGTCACCAGATTTAACGCCTCTTGATTTCTTTTTCTGGGATGCAATGAAAAGTATTATTTATTCCGAACAAGTCGAATCTGAGGAGGATCTGGTTGCTCGCATCGTTGAGGCATCTGAAACTATCCGACACATGCCTGAAATATTCCAAAGACGCATGCTCCGTCGCTGTGACCTTTGTCGGAACGTTGGCGGTCGTAACTTTGAACATTTATTGTAAACATATCAAATTGACGGAATAAAATCATTGCATCGCAGACGTTGTGATGATTCAATTAAACGCCCGTCACGCCGTAATGAAACGTCGCCGACCCACGGTTCCTATACTTAAAATGTTTGTATTCGTCCCTTCTTTCATCACACAAATTTATGGCACTTAGTTTTTCATCACCCTGTATACATATACAGGGTGTTTCAGACCACCCGTACCACCGATTTAAAAACTAGAGAAGTGGTTATTTCAAAAAAGTAAAAACATTTTCTTTATAAATCGGGTGCGCTCTATCGAATGGTGATATTTTTAACTTCTGGTTCCGGCCAGAAATAGGCGATTCAGACCGGAAGTGAATTTTTTTAAATGGAACATGGTATTTTTTATTGCAGATTCGGATTCTATACGAAAAAATATGAAACTTTTGTACTAAACATTTTTTCGAAAAATGTCATTTATGTCCTTCAAACAACCTTCAAAATGTGTTGGCGAAAATAACGTTTTTGCATTATCTACTCTCGGCATAACCCAGGATCTGCGACAAGGACGTGGCAGATATCAGATCCCGTGTGTAGGTTGTGTGTAGGTTGTGTGTTTGTGTGTGTGTGTGTGTGTGTGTGTGTAGGTGTGTGTGTAGGTGTGTGTGTGTGTGTAGGTGTGTGGAGGTGTGTGTGTAGGTGTGTGTAGGTGAGTGTGTAAGTGTGTGTAGGTGTGTGTGTGTGTAGGTGTGTGTGTGTAGGTGTGTGTAGGTGTGTGTAGGTGTGTGGAGGTGTGTGTGTAGGTGTGTGTGTGTGTAGGTGTGTGTGTGTGTGTAGGTGTGTGGAGGTGTGTGGAGGTGTGTGTGTAGGTGTGTGTAGGTGTGTGTAGGTGTGTGTGTAGGTGTGTGTGTAGGTGTGTGTGTAGGTGTGTGTGTAGGTGTGTGAGTGTAGGTGTGTGTGTGTGTGTGGGTGAGTGGCTGCGCGCGCACGCACACACCCACACACACATTCACACATACACACCCACACCCACACACACACACACACACACAAAACACACACGCACCGTAGGGAGGGTTTGGCGTCGTTAACTACTGTGGAAGCGACAAACCACAGAATCCTTATTCCTACGGGGTGCGCGCGCGCACGCACACACCCACACACACACACACACACACACACATATCCACACACAAACACACAACCTACACACGGGATCTGATATCTGCCACGTCCTCGTCGTAGATCCTGGGTTATGCCGAGAGCAGATAATGCAAAAACGTTATTTTCGCCAACACACATTTTGAAGGTTGTTTGAAGGACATAAATGACATTTTTCGAAAAAATGTTTGGTACAAAAGTTTCATATTTTTTCGTATAGAATCCGAATCTGCAATAAAAAATACCATGTCCCATTTAAAAAAATTCACTTCCGGTCTGAATCGCCTATTTCCGGCCGGAACCAGAAGTTGAAAATATCACCATTCGATAGAGCGCACCCGATTTATAAAGAAAATGTTTTTACTTTTTTGAAATAACCACTTCTCTAGTTTTTAAATGGGTGGTACGGGTGGTCTGAAATACCCTGTATACAGGGTGTCCCAGAATTGATAGTAAAAAAAGGGGGGGCATATTCTACAGGTCAAAATAAGGTAAAATTGTCCTATAAACATGAGTCCGGAAACGCACCCTCTCTGAGCTACAGCCTCCAAAGTTTTTCGAAATATTATCTCGAAAACGGTTCGTCGTATAAAAAAACTCTAAGAATCAAAAAATGTTTATTTTTTTACTTTCTGTCATAAAATGTTAACGTATTTCAAATTTATTGCATCCACACCTAAGTTTTGGCACATTGAAATGTAGCCCCTCCTTCTTAAAACCCCATTCAAAATTTTTTTGGACAATTTTGACACCAAAAATGAATAAAACGCACAAAAATACGTATATGTATCAATTTTCATAAAATTCAAAGCACAAGTTTAGACAATATACAGAAAAATCGAGTTTTTTCGGGAAACTTTGGAGGGCTGTAGCTCAGAGGAGGTGCGTTTCCGGACCCATGTTTATAGGACAATTTTACCTTATTTTGACCTGTAGAATATGCCCCCTTTTTTTTACTATCAATTCTGGGACACCCTGTATATATACTAGGATGGTTCACGTCAAAACCGGAATTTAATTTTTAGACTGATTATTTAAATTATATTTTCTAAATTACACAATCTATACATGTAAAAAGCGAAACAGTAACATTATTAAAAAAAATATATTTTTTTAATTCGTTTTAATTTAGTTAATATTTTGCAAAAACCAATGTAGCAATTACCAATTTAGACACAACTGTTACATCTGTTAATACTAGTAATCAAAGGAAAGATGATATACAGGAGAAGTCAAATTTACAAAGTGACATTAAAAAACGCAAAGTCAATATCAAAATGTGTAAAACTATAATACTCGTATAATACATTTGAAGAAATAACTTATACTTAAAGAAAATATTATCATGCTTTTACTAATAAATGATTTAATTTATTGTGTTAAAAAGATAAAAATCTATATAGTTTTTAATGTTCGTCCAAAATTAATATGGGATTTAATAATGGAAAGATATAGTAATAATGTAATAATGGAAAGTAATAATGTTATAATGAAAAGTAATAATGGAATTTTTCACAGGCTTATCAATGACCAATTTGATAAAATGGAAGACGAATTTAAGTATGATTTTTCATGATTTTTCAACTGAATGCATATATATGTATATATATATATATGTGTGTAGTTAGAAGTTCTATTGCATGGTCTTCAAACAGTAGCGCAACAAAAATTTACGAAAATGTCAGAAATGCCAAATATTTTACCTATTAATTCAAACGAATCTTTGCAATGATTCCAGAATTGTTTGAACGAAGAATTTAACAACTGGGTAGATTGCTAATAGATTGGCCAGAAAGTTTTCGTTTTTTTTTGTTTTTTTGTTTTATTATTATTGCATTACATGAGAGAAAATGCTTAGTGAATCAGCTTTATGTATATTCCGAGTTAATATATATTTCATTACATTTTAACGCATCTATAAAAGAAAAATGAGGATTAGTTATTTATCGTGTTTGGTATAAGTTTAATTATCTACTACAGTTTTGCTTTTCTCAAAAATTGTCCTATTTTTACATGTTTAAATATATTTTTAAAAAATTGAAAATCATGCGCGATTGATTTAAATTTTTTTAAAATAATATAATTAATTTTAACTGGAAGTATTAATCATGGATTGCTTGCAAAGTATTCATGATAACAAAAGAAATATTTAATTTTTTTTAAATATTATAAATATTATAAATATTATAAATTTCTCTTACTTTATTAGATATAAATATAAAACTTCTTCTGTAGTTTTTTACAAAAAGTAAATTACAAAAATTACATTCACTTTATAGATATCATACTTTTCATACATTGGTGGATTTAAAAATTTATTAAAATATTTTTATAGCATTTCATTCGAGCCTCGTCGTGGGGTTCGTATACTTGGCAGAAGATACGCCTTAACCTCGACATTGTATAAATATTTGGATATAGGAATCAGCGTCGGAGCTGTATCTTGCGTAGAATTAGCTCTTGGCGACAATAGAGGCAATCAAATAGTATTGTCTATTGATACATGGAAATCATTGATGCAGAAACGTATGGAGATTGAACGACTTCTACAATCACCTCAAATTCCATTACGGATTCGAGATCTAACAATCGAAGTGTTTAAAATGTCAGATTCGGAAATTGTAAAAATTGTGTTGCATGATGTTAGTTCTTTGTATATGAAGCCATCAACTATGTTATATTTATTTGATTTTGAAAAATGTATCAATCATATGTATTTCTGGCTATGTGCAAATACACAAATTGTTAATCAAAAATTTAAACAATTTGCAAATGTTTTACAACGCAATAATATTAATGATTTATGCAATGCTGCAAAAGCTATACGTGAAAGTGATGCGTACGACAGCGAATCGCTTATAGATTGTGAATTATTATCCTGTGCTGTAAATGATATTCTTCACGATGCTTGTAACAAATAAATTATTTTTACCGATTTAAATTGTGAATTTAATTTCTTTCTTCCCCGTTCTTTATAAATATAAAATAGTGTAATATATGTGTGCATAATATCAGCAAAACTTTAGTCTCCTGCTTGAAACGTTGAAAAATGATGAGGTAGATAATACTCCAGTTAGAAGGAGACAAGAGATGTAGAATTAAAATATATAATCAAGAGAAGAGTGCAACATTATACAGTCGTATACGTTCGTGCGAAGATTTGCACAAAGTAAACTGTGTGTTGGACCTTGTATGTAAATTATTCTGCAATGTATTGACTAAAACAATTCTGCAAGTGTTGTGGAAGTTGTGATTATTGATGATTCGGATGAGGATGTCAGACGTTGTAGTAATATTTATTGACGATTCTGATGAAGAAGAACAGCTGGACAATAATATAATTGAAGTATTAGAAGATTCGGACTATGGCAGTGATAGCGATGACGAATGTGTAGAAGAAACACATCGAGAGTTAGGACGGGCTGAGATCGTTTCCATGGATCAATTGAAGAAAATGTGCATTATATATTTTTATTATGAGACTCATGACTATTTCAAGTTTTGCACAACATGTTTTTTCGGGATGGTGGATTCATTACTGAGAGCTCGTGCGCGTGCGATGCGAAGACACGAAACTGCATGTTTTGGTATGATACTTGGAAAGTATTGCAACCAGTGCAGATAACCACTGCATCAAATTTTGTCATGCAATATGTGTCCAAATTGTATATAATAATGCTTATAAGTACTTCTTAGTTTTTAAAAATTTAATAATATATAAATTAAAAATACTAAAGAGATTTTCTGTTACAGAAGCGCCCCCCCCCCCCCAACCCGCTGCTGCAGCCAATGCCGCCCACTTCCCCATTATATTTTATATATATTTTTTTTTATATATTAAATTTTTTTATATATTATATTATGTTTTTATACATTATATTACATTTTTACATTTTTATTGTATATCATATTTTATATTTTTATATATTTTATATATTATATTTTATATTTTGCATATTTTAATTTTTATATTCATATTATTTTTAATAAACACACACACACACATTTGTAAAATACACATACACATATTGAATAAATGTTTATTTAATATTATAAATGTTTAATTTTCTTAAATATTTCACCTCCTTACCTTAGCTCTATAAGATAAAGAAAAAAGAAAAAAACATGAACAAATAATAAATAAAATAGAAAAAATAATAAATGAAATAGAAAAAATAATAAATAAAATAAAAAAAACATTAAAAACAAAAAGAAAAAAAGAAAAAAAGAAAAAAACAAAAAAGACGAAAAAAAAGAAAAAGAAAAAACATTAAAAATAAAAAATTAAATTACGTCTCTCTTCTCCTTTTCCCTTGAATACGCCTCTCGTTCGTTATATCTCTCTCACGCTAAAGCTGCTTTCTCTCGCGCTATCGCTCTCTCACGCGAACGCCGCTCTCTCGAGAACGCGCTACCTTTCTCGCGGTTCCCCTTCCGTCACAGACCCCTCACCTATAATATACATTATGCACCTACAATATGCATCATACACCTTTCCTTCCCCGCGGACCCCTCGTCAACCAAGCGCAGTCGTACACCTTCCCCCTCCACGCGTGATTCCCCCCCCCCGTGACGTCATTTCCCGCGCCTTTAAATCCCCCCCGCCGGTGATGTCATTCCCCGCGCCCGCGGATACCCCCTGCACCTCACCCCCCCTCAGAGGACCTGCGTTAGAACCGGCCCTATACACCTACTTAGCTTCTTTCTTTTAACTATAAATTTTCGCATAAAATATGTTTCCTTTAATTTTTTAACTGTTATTCTTTAACTTTAAATTTTTTGCATTAAACTTCAATTTTTAAATTTTCTACATTTTTTGTCGTATTATCTTTTCTTGAATATGCGTTTGAGTATATTTGGATTATATAAATATGAATAATTATTTAGAGATATAAATAAAGTTTAGTATATATATATATATATATATTTACACCCCATACTATATATACAGGGTGTCCCAGAACTCAGTGCCAAAATTGATACAGCGGCTTTAAGATATGAAAACAAGTCGAAAATGTTAATAAACATATGTCCGAATCCGAACGGTTTTGGAGTTATAAGGTAATAAAGTTGCTTTCCTAAGACAATATAAATTGAAATAAATGTCGTGTAATCTTCTTTATTTTGTTTAAAGCTTTACAAAAGATGCTCAAAAATTTCTCCGTCGACTTCGATACACTTTCTAGCACGAATTAATAAATTGTTTCGAGCATTTTGGAAAATATTTGGAGTTCTAAATTTTTTCCTTTGGGAAATAAAAGTGTATCGAAGTCGACGGGAGAATTTTTGAGCATCTTTTGTAAAGCTTTAAACAAAATAAAGAAGATTACACAACATTTATTTCAATTTATATTGTCTTAAGAAAGCAACTTTATTACCTTATAACTCCAAAACCGTTCGGATTCGGACATACGTTTATTAACATTTTCGACTTGTTTTCATGTCCTAAAGCCACTGTATCAATTTTGGCACTGAGTTCTGGGACACCCTGTATATTTTATTGCAAATAAAATAGAATGCAATATTAGATAGATAAACAAATGCAAAATTTCGCAATTTTAATATTTTCTGCATCTTACGTTAAATAGATCTACTCTAATTATAGAAAATAATTTATCTGAATATTATACATTATATTTTTCTAAATTTAGCGTGATTTTTTTATTTCACTTCTTTTTAATGCTAATATTTTGTTTTTTTCCATGTTATTAATAAAGATAAAATATAATTTATAAATATAATTTTTGAGAAGAAATAGTTTTGATGGCGATTAATTTTTGTTAAGGTAAAAAATATATAATTTATATAATTTTTGAAAAGATAATATCTTTAATGGCGATTAAGTTTTGTAAAGAACTATTTTTGCTAAAGAAAGATATACTTAGCGCTTTTTTTTACATCTGTGATGTCTTTTTTAGACGGATAAAATATTTAATACTATTAATTAAAATATATTATTTTAAAAATAAAAAATTTATTTTCTTTTAAATAATATATGTACCTACGTTTTAATAAATATTTCCTTAAACAAAGTTAACAAATATTTGGGTAAAATTATATCCAAAGGCTGTAAAAATCCATTTAATACATAATGTTAGAAGGTTGTAAAAAAAAATTTTATTTATAACACAAGAAAGCTATATAAGAAAACATTTAACGCTGTCACGCATATTAAGAATCGAGCAACATAACGTCGCCGCATCGCCCGTCGCCTTCGTTGTCGGCTCGGTAGAGAAGGAGACAGAAAACAGTATATCTGTTCTCTTCTGCTATCCGAAGCTAGCCGAAACGCCGAGCTCACACGTACGCGGTTTTCGCTTGTGTGCGTCATTCTCCCCAATACGGTTGCGTGTTGCTTGCGACCTTTTTCTGGCATCACTGGGCTGGAATGCGGCGGTGTCACATGCGTTTGAGCGGTGTCAGTATGAGAGGTTATGACAACGTGCAGGTGAGTATAATTGTGAATTTATGCGAATAATGCGAGATTTTTTTTGTTAAGCGTGAATGACGCGGCGTGAGAGGACGCTATTGTTCGCAATGCGCGTCGTTCGCGGCCTGCTTCGTCGGCAGAGGGACGATTTTTACGGCCGGTCTGGTGAGCTCGGTCGTAGCGGTGCGGACGGTTTACTTCCCCGTCATCTCCTGGGTGGACCCGAACGATTCGTGCAAGCGGCCATTTGGTGGGCGGAGTTGCCTCGTTCTTGAGCAAGCACAGCGTGCCTATCTCAAGCGGATTATTCCGGGTCTTCCACTTCGGCCTCGGCGTCAGCTCCTGCAGGTATTCCTGTACCCACCTGGCCCAGAAATGATCCCTCATCTGTTGCAACTAAGTTGCGACTAAGTCGATTCCTGGGAGTCGTGGCTCGTGAAGGCTCGGGTACAGCATTCAGTGCGGAGCCGATTAGCAGGTGCCCCGGAGTCAGCGCGGAGAAGTCGTCAGGGTCGTCGCTGAGAGCTCGCATCGGACGAGAATTGAGGCACGCTTCCACCTGTGCCAATAGCGTCGCCATCTCCTCGAAGGTCAGTGTAGCATCACCAATGACATAACGGAGATGGTGCTTTACTGACTTCACCGCTGCCTCCCAGATGCCCCCGAAGTGCGGTGCTGCCGGCGGATTGAAGTGCCACTGTACACCCTGTTCGGCCAAGGATGCCGCGATGTCTTGAGCCTCCTTGCTTGCTGCCTTGAAGAGCGCTCGTAGCGCTGAGTCGGCGCCGACGAAGTTTGTTCCGCAGTCACTGTGAACGTCCGTGCAGAGACCTCGTCGTGATGTAAACCGTCGGAAGGCGGCGAGGAACGCATCTGCTGTGTAGTCCGAGACCACTTCAAGGTGAATTGCCCTGGAACAAAGACACACAAACACGGAGATGAAGGCCTTGTGGGCCTTGTGTCCGCGGCCCTTGCTTGTGCGTAGCAGGATTGGTCCCGCGTATTCCACGCCTGTGTGTAAGATCGGTCGCGTCGGCGTGGTCCGAAAGTCAGGCAGATTTCCCATCTGAGGAGGTCTTGTCGCCGCCCGCCATCTCACACATCTGGTGCACTGGTGGATGATTTGTTTCACGGCTTGTCTGCCGCACAGGATCCAGTAGCGTTGGCGGATGGAGTTCAAGGTGAGTTGCACTCCTCCGTGCATGGTGCTGTGATGGTAATGACTTATGATTAGTTTAGTGAGATGTGAATCCTTGCAATATTCTAGGGTGCCGCTCGTCGTAACTCAGGATGGAGTGCTTGAGTCGCCTTCCCACTCTCATGAATCCGTGCTCATCGATGAACGGAGCGAGCTTCGACAAGGGGCTTCGGACGGAGATTTTTCGTCCTCGAGTCAAGACCGTGATCTCAGGGTTGAACCATGCGGCTTGTGCTAGTTTCGTCCAGCGTCGTTCGGCCGCCTCCACTTCTGCAACGGTAAGTGGCACTGGTTCATTGATTCCAGGGCTGCCAACCCGAAAGTTGAAGAAAACCTGAGATTTAGTTAAGAAGAAGCCTGAGAATTCCTGAGATGGCTAAAGTTTAAGGGCCGTTCTCACCAACTCTGATTAGCTTATTGGAATTGATCAATCGCATTTGTCATTAAACAGATTCCATTTATAACTCATGAATGATACGTTTATATTTAAAAAAAGTGAGATAGGCTTAATAGTTTAGAGAAAATAAAACAAAGTAAGTTATAATAAAAACCTGTTTCAAATGTACAAAAACGATAAATTATGCATTACATTAAAAAACAAATTATAATATAAACTCTTTTATTTAAGAAAAATATTTTGTTCCAACTTATAAACTACGAAATCACATAGTAGATAAAATTTAAACCTAATAAGGGCCGATTTCACCATATTCAGTTAACTTAACCGACCGGTTATTCCATTGGAATTGACAAATCGCATTTGTCGTTAAGCAAAATTAACAAATGCGATTGGTTTGATTGATTTCGCCTGTAATGGTAAAGCTCCTCACAAGTTTCTCCGCCTTTCCTTTCAGACTAGTCTTCAAGTAATGCAGGCGTTCCATATTAGTAAGAAAGTTGTCTTTGGAGATGATTGATGCGAAGAGATCTCGAAAGGAAAGCCAATCTTCGTACTTGCCAGAAAAATGAGGCAGTTGGATTCGAGGCAGTGTGGTTCGTGACGCATGACCGGGAGCGCCTGTTGCTGCTGCTGGTGCTTGCGTGTTGCTTCTCATCTCCAGGAGGAGATCCAAGAATATGGTTTTCTGTTGTATGTATTGCTCTTCAACAGTCTCGATGACATCCTTAGTATTGTACTCGTGATTGCGAAGCGCCGCTGAATGTAAGTTTTGCAATGTGTCGTGCTGACTTTCAAATTTGTTCCAGTTGGCTTCCAGAGTCTGCAGACGTGCTTCAACCGCCCCTTGAGTGATGTTGGCCGCACCTGTTTTCTTGAGATTGTCGTGCGCGCGAATGATGCGACCTTGGAGCTTGACTTGGCTGCGTATTAGCGCATCAAAGCTCTCAGACATTTTTCTTCTCTTTTCCAAAGCTCACCTCACTCGAAGAAACGTCGCACAAGACTCTCACAGAACTCACGAGCAGAGCGTATGCACCAGTATGGATATCCGGCTCGAAGGACCAAAATGTTCGCGAGAATGAATTTGGAGCTTTCGGGACGTAACGAGAGAAGGCACAGACTTAACGGACACACCACGTAAAAGAACTTCAAATGAAATTACACAAAATCAATAAATGTATTTAACAAACTATACACTAAATCTACAAGACAAAATTGATCTTTGCAATTAATTGCAGTGAATTCGTCTATGAAGCAGGCGACTTCGAAGGCGATATAACGATATTCCACGAGCGATGAAATATAACTTTTATGGAAATTGGCATGAGTTTTCTTCGTGAGTGATACTGAGCAAAAAGCCCTCAGTCGTGGAGCGCCGAGCTTTTATATTTATATTTAGAAAAACTTCTAGAGCTTTCGAGACAATTCGGAGAGACGTTAAACTCTGCTTTCTTTGTTCGTCATATAATCAACTGTCGACCTTTTTCTTAGCCGTTGGAAATCGAAGGTGATAATTGTTTATTTTAACGTCTCTCTCCTTGTTTCGTAAGCACGCCCAATCAATCGATCGCGATGGTCGATGAGATGCGCGCGATGCGGAGCGCCGCTCTCTCTCGTAAAGCGCGACTTTTGATTGACGAAATGATTTCGTACAAATAACAGTTTTAACACTTTAACTTTATTAATTATCTATACTGTTTTTTGTATTAATATGCAGAGTTCAAAATTATTAATTTAATTTTAATATTGCAGGGAGTTTGCTTATATAAAGAAGTGTGTTCTACATTTCTTCTGGTTATACACTTCTGGATAGCATTTCTGTACGTTCAACCAGGTAATTACTTCAATTACTTTTTATTACATTCAAATAGTATTTATTTATTATAAATAAATCATCAGTGCCTTACCTCGTTTAATGCATGCAGCTTTTCGAAATAACTTCTGTTAAGGAACAGTAAGGACTGTATGTAGGATATGAAATATATTGTGCAGGCTCTGTTTATGGAATATAGAATAGGTTTAGTCTTTTAGAAGCAAGGATAAAGAAGTGTGAACTAAACTAGTGTGAACTAAACAAACTCTAAACAAACAATATATTCCACAAATGTATCCTGCATACAGTTCTTGCTGTTTCTCGACGCATCAAGTTATTTCGTAAAGTTGATTGTATTACATGAGTTATCTTACACATGTAAGAGCATATGCACTAATGATTTATTTCCAATACATAAATATTATTTGAATGTGATGTACAAAAATAATGTGAAGTTATTACTTAATTGAACCCCAAGGAGAACAAAAAGTCAAGATGATGTCATTGTGACGTCAAGATGACAGGAAAATATCAGAGTTTAATCACTAAACTATCATGATTCCAAAATGACTGTACAGTGACTCGTCATAAAATCATTATATGACGATATTTTGACTTTCAGGATTTTAATTCGCATATTTTCGAAAACATGATTT
Source organism: Lasius platythorax (assembly GCA_963971435.1). NCBI lineage: Eukaryota > Metazoa > Arthropoda > Insecta > Hymenoptera > Formicidae > Lasius > Lasius platythorax. The sequence continues at coordinate 3,165,466 of OZ020547.1, read as the reverse complement.
TTTCTGCGAGATTGCCTGCAACTTATTGATTGAAATTATCATATATAAATATATTTATTTCACTTTATGAAATCTTTATTCATTGAAAATTTTAGTTTTATGACGTCACAAAACCAGGAACCATAATGACGTCATTATGACTTATAGAACTGACTTTTGAAAGATGTCATTTTGACATCATTTTGACTTATGTGTTCTTCTTGGGAACTATATAAAAGTGCTATTCAAGAGAAGTGTATAGCCACAAATCTTTATAAGTACATTTCTCTTGCATTATTTAAATTAGATTAATAATTTTGAATCTTATATGTATACGTTTATTAAAACAAAACAAATAATATATTCCTACACACAGTTCTTGTTCTTTTACATAATATTGAATATATAATATCGAATTTATTGCTTAATGTTTGACTTAAAAAAAGTGATCCGAACCTGTAGCGATGCTACCCAAACAGCACCAAGTCGACTGTTAGTCGACTATCAGTCGGCAGAAAAAGTCAAAAGTCGACTTCAAAGTCAGACTGAATGTCAACTTATAGTCGACTAACAGCCGACAAATGACTCGACTATAGTCGACTGTCAGTCAGCTAAAAAGTCGACTTAGAAGTCGACTTTATGGCGATTATAAGTCAATTTTTAGTCATTATAATGGCAATTATATGTCAACTTAGAGTCATTTATATTAGCTATTAAATTTTTATTTTAATAGTGACATTTCTCAAAAACTTGATTAATTTAATTTTATTGTACTTTAATTGTATAATATTGTTACAATAATACAATAATTGTATTATTGTAACAATATTATACAATTAAAGTATAATAAAATTAAATTAATTAAGTTTTTAAGAAATGCCACTATTAAAATAAAAATTTATTAATAATAATTATATAATAGGTATATTAATAATAAACACACAGGCAACAATGTATTAGAATGATAAATATATTTATTTTTTTTTGTAATGCTCTATATATGAATATATATCCCTTATTTTATCACAAAATAATGAAAATAAGATATTGTTTATTGACTTAAGATAATTAGTTAAAAATATTTCATACTTTTATCAACTAAAGATAAAATATAACTATATAAACTATAAAATTAAATATATCAGTAAAATATCAAAATTAAATATATCAGTAAAATATCAACATTACAGAAATGCTGAATATACGTAAAACGATTAATTCAATAAGATAAATCTGTTTTATATAAAACAAATAATTTGATTAATTTGTTTTATATAAAACAAATAACTCTCCTACTAGATATCAGATGGCTAATCAAGTTAACCGGAATTTGGTCGAAGTGGCCCTATTTCATAAATATATTACTGATATATTTATTTTTTTAGTAACGTTCTTATTCTGTCGCCAGATCGTTGTAACCATTCTTGAATACATGCTTCGATTTCGCTGATCGTAGTATTATTTTTCTTCAAAACAATTGCTAAAAACGTTATAATAGAGTCTATATATATAAGCAATTTATGATATTAAATAGTTTATCTAGATGAAAGTAAATATCGGTATGGTTCCCAAGACGTAAGGTCTGAATATATTGTAAAAGAATTGATTATCCTTCTACAATATATATATATATATATATATATATATATATATATATATATATATATATATATATATTGTAGAAGGATAATCAATTCTCTATACATTATATATATATATATATATATTCAGATTATACAATGATTCAATATCATACACATTTAGTACATTAGATGTTCTTTGTAGCTGAACTGGTGATCGTTATACTTAAAATAAAATAAATACAATATTTGAAGTTTAGCGAAAGCGAGAAAAAAAATTTACAGGGTATTTACCGAAATGTTTCCCTGAGAATTCATATTTTACAGATAATTTCTTTTTTGTTTCTAAAAAAGGCAAGCATTTACTGATATATTTTCAGAAAATATTATCCACATTGGTTGCACCGGAGCGGACTCTGTCACCCAAGGACGACAGTCCCAGCACCCTCCGATGCAGCCAATGTGAATATTTTCTGACAATATGCCACAGAGTACTGGATTTTTACCTCTTTTGGAAACAGAAAAAAAAAATATACTGGCTGCACCGGAGCGGACTCTGTCATCCAAGCACGACAGTCCCAGCACCCTCCGATGCAGCCAATATGAATATTTTCTGAAAATATGCCACAGAGTACTGGATTTTTACCTCTTTTGGAAACAAAAAGAAAATATACTGGCTGCACCGGAGCGGACTCTGTCATTCAAGGATGACAGTCCCAGCACCCTCCGATGCAGCCAGTGTAAACAATGTTGCTGTAAACTCCATTAAGAAAAAAATCTCTTAAAAATTCAATTTTCCAGAAATTACCAGTAAACACTCTGTTTTAGTACAGTTCAGTGACAAAGAACGCAAATAATATTGAATAAAATGTTGTGAATACCAATTACTGAATCTGATAATTTCGATTTTTTTAAAGATAACTTCTTTTTTTGTCCTGTCCATGTATATGCCTGCGCAACTTCGTAGCCAATAATTTGCGACATTATATTTCTTACAATTTTTGGTACAGTTTCTCCGCCCACTTGCGACATTTTTTCAATCTGTAACAAATATTTCAAATAGTATGTATTATTTCATTGCAAAATTCGTTCAATTTATTCTTTTTTCTAACTGCGTTCATGGTTTTAATTAATTACATTATATAAATAAACTAAATTAATATTATATTGGATAATGGAAAATTAAACTATTATATAATATTAAAAATTAATATTAAATTAATTGTATTAATAGTTATATTCAATTATTGAAAATTCTTATAATGGATGGAGCGAGTTTCGAATCTTTCATCTCATTTACAGTAATCATGATGTATTATTTGTGTTAATAATTTGCAAATCACAAAGATACTTACAAATTGTCGCCGAACGTTATCATCCTCCAACTGATTATTGAAAGCTTCTACTTGTTCTACCGTAGTAAGAGGAAAATTCGGTAATAAAGAGAAATCAACCTGTCGTACTTCATTTTGTACTTCTTTTGGATTTTCCAGGAAGTGAATAATCCGATTGAGTTTACGCTCAAGTGTCGCAAACTTTGAAGAATATCCTCGCCGACATTTTTCTAAACAACAAAAACAAGAAGTAACCTATTAAAATCACTAAATTATACTATTACTATTATTCACAATAATCGCTTTTGTTTTGCATTATATTAACTGTGACGTAAATAAAACAAAATTTACCACAACAAGATGTGTGCTGTAAATTTATTGATTGGATTTCCAAATTTTCTTCTCTATTGTTTGTAATATCTTCTACTGAATTTACTCTATGCATGACGTGTATTTCACGAATCGAATTGCTTGTAGAAGGGCAAATTCTCACATCTGACAATATTGTTGGTCTAGCTCTTGAACGCTCTGTAAAATTATTTGAAATATATTGTTTATAATGCTAAACTTTACGCAATAAACGTTTTTATATCAATGTTTCAATTTTTGTAAACAATGAAAAACTCTACAAACAGTTTTGCAACAGACAAGTATGCAAACATATTAAAATGCACGAAACAAAATTAAAATTGCAACTTGCAAAATATAGGCCAATCAAACTTCACATAGCACACTTAGATATAGACAACTTGTAATACTTTTTTCATAACTGTAATATAATGTAAAAAAACAAAAACAATAATTGATAAGACTCTAGAGTATATTGAAAAAAGAACAAGCAGTAAAAGCATAATAAACAAAGGGTGTAATAAAAAAAGTATCTGCTAATAAATTTGTAATGCGCAAATAAAAATTTTAAGATAAAATTTGATTTAAATTGTTATATGCTTGATTGAAATCGAGCAACGTTGTGCAAACGTTTTTAATTTTAATTTTGCTTAAAAGATATAATTTCACAAATTTAATTTTGTTTTATTTAATAAAAAATGACTTACCTTAAAATAACAGAAAAGTTTGTCGTGCCACAGGAGAAAGGCTTGCAATATAAACAAAATAAAAACCAACACTTGCGTATAACCACAGATATACCACCAGCACAGATATCTGTAACAGAAAGATAATAAAAGTTTGTAGCGAAGCAGACATGTGGCAGAGCATATGATTTAATGTGCTAACACAGAGCTTGGCACAGTTTGCATATTTCGACTGATTTCTGAGAGTCACCGCCCATCATCTACCCCTTACGTCTTGACGTCTTCGCAACGAGTCGTCTAACAGCCGTAACTAAGCACGCGGCGCTTTGCCTCAGGTACGACGCATCGGTAACGCGACGTGATTCTGTATCCCCTGATTGCCAAATGTCAATGCTTTAAACGCGATCTTAAAATTTTTTCTTTTTAAATAATTAGGTCAATAACAAAATTTTAATTCTCGATTATATTAATTACATTTACGATATAATAAACCTAAAATATTATTAAATTATATGCGTGTTAAATGTTTCGGAGACTCTTTGCGATTTATAAATTAATAAATAATTGTAAATTTTTAAAGTTACATAAAAGACGCTTTTATTAAAAGCATGAAATACTTGAAATGGACAATTATTTACGTCATGTGGATTGTTGGATAACCTTAGTAATATGATATTATTATATAAAATTAGGATAATGTAATTAATATAGTTATAAAATATTTGTAGCAATAGGTTTCCACGTCACCCATGAGGTACTATTGTTGACGCGTTTTTTTTAAAGTGGTTTCCCCTGTAGGCCTACTCCACTAAATGAAAAAAGATACCAACTAAAGAATGAAATGACAGAAATAAAAATATAGTCGATAAGTGTAAATAATTTTAAAAAGATATTAAACTTATTTTGTACGACTACGCGATTTGTGTGATTCAATTATGGATGGAATATCTATTTGGATATTTGAAGTACTTATTCGCATCAACGAAGATAATGATGCATCCTTCAAACAAGAGCGCCTGTCTGTTTTAATGTATTTCATTTTAGAAAAAGAACATTCACATAAATAGGTAGATCCGAACATCGAAAAATATCGAAGACTGAAATTTCTAAGATTCGGATAAGTCGCTACATCTAAAATTTTGAAGAGCTCTATTCCCTTTTCCGACCGCGTTTTAAGGGAAAGATCACATTGCAAATCGCATGATTTCTGTTGCAAATCTATATTTTGTTCTTCGATTTGCACAGTGAGAGGATTCTCGAGAAGAATTAGGTCATTTCTAAGCATCTCAAAATCACTGAATCGCGTATTAAATTGATTTATAAGAGAGTCGATTAAGTAGAGATGCTCCTGAAAATTGCAATTTGTGCCATGCTCTTCGAAAAGAATCTGACAGGATGGGAAGAAATGAAAAATACTAGCCTCTATATGATTTTTAAATAATAATAATTGTCTGCGGAAGGAATCAATGGCACTAACTAATTGAGAAATAATTTGATTAGCTCTTTGCAACTTCAAATTTAAGATGTTTAAATGGTTAGTCAAATCAGTAATTAAAGCGAGCTTGCAAAGAAATTTTAAATCTTCTAAAAAAAATTTATACTCGTCGTATTTTGCGATGGATTGTTCTTGCAAGAAAAGAAAGATTTCTTTTCTTATCGCAAAGAACTTTTCCAAACATTTTCCTGCACTAAGCCAGCGAATTCCGCAATATAAAGGAACATCGGTATAAGCTGCGTTATGCTCTTCGAGAAAGTGTTGAAACTTTCGATGAGAAAGAAATTTATTGCCACCTTTAATAACATTAATAATTTTTGTGACCGTCTGCATTGCGGTACACAGTTTGACAGCTTTCCCGCATAACGCTTCTTGATGTATAATGCAATGAATAATGGGAAATTTTAAATCTCGCTGCCTGATTTGACCGAGGAATCCAATTTTTGAACCACTCATTGCTTTGGCACCGTCAGTAACAACAGCCGAACATTTTGTAAAATCTATATTAAATTTTTCCAGAGTCTTTTCTACGGCTTTGAAGATATCAATACCCGTAGTTGTGCCATGCAATGGAACAAAATCTAAAAGCTCCTCGACACATGAGAAATCGTTTTGGACGATTCGAGTAAAAATACTCAATTGGCTCACGTGTCGATTATCGGTGCTTTCGTCAAGACACAGTGAAAAATACGAACAAGTTGCTAATAAGAATCTTAGCTTATCTTCGATAGAAAGCGCAATATTCATAATTCTACGCCCTACTGTTTTATTACTGAGCGGAATGCTCGCAACTTCGTCAACAGTTAATTTATTTTCAAACGATTTTACCACTTCTACGAGGCATTTTTTTATAAATTCACCATCACTGAACGGCTTGGAATGTTTCGTAATGAGGAACGAAATACCGTATGATGCAGCTAGAGCTCTTGCATCATTGTTATC
>OZ020547.1:3085559-3158902 GCA_963971435.1 Lasius platythorax | reverse complement strand
CTAAAAATTTTTGAGACAAATGTAATTGAGCATTTTCCTCAAGATGTGCAACATATTCCTCAAAAAGTGTTTCCACTAGCAGTAATAAAAGCAAGAGAGGCTGAAGCTATTCGTATACGTACGAAACAATATGAGACACAGCAACAAAAGTTAAAATGAAGAGAAACGTTCGATATTGCTCATTCTAAAAAATTTGAGTAATTTGAGTAATAGTCAATTACAAACGGAATGCATTTCAAAACAATATCCAGACACATTGAATAATCTTAATATTGAATAAATTAATAAATCTCAAAATAATTAAAACGACAAAAAAAATAAAATCTACGATATAAGTAAAAATTCTGGAAATAAATGTCTTCAACATGAAACTAATGTTCAATTAGAAGACACCAAAAAGGAAAGATTTGAGTATAATTTGGAAAATCAAGATAAAAAAGAGCAGATTTTATATTTAGAAGGGAATCAAAATTTAGAAAATAATCGCGCTAAAAAACGGCAGCGATATGCACAGGATTTGGAAAATAATCGCGCTAAAAAGCGGCAGCGATATGCACAGGATTTGGAAAACAATCGCGCTAAAAAACGGCAGCGATATGCACAGAATTTGGAAAATAATCACGCTAAAAAGCGGCAGCAATATGCACAGAATTTGGAAAATAGTCGCGCTAAAAACCGGCAGCTATATGCACAGGATTTGGAAAATAATCGCGATAAAAAGCGGCAGCGATATGCACAGAATTTGGAAAATAATCGTCTTAAAAAACGAATTCAATACAAGCAAGAATCTAAAAAACAATGTGCACAAAAACGTAAAAAAAATTATTATTTAAATATTCAGCGTGAACGAGATAGACAAAAGAAATTAAATTCTAATGATAAATGGCTTTACAACAAACGATATTATCAGAAAATAAGCAAAAAATCTGTAGCTGCAATAAAAAATTGTAATACTGCCAAAAAATCACTAAAAGTATAAAAAATTCTGGTCGAAAAACACCATAAAACTTCGTAATTCTTCAGAAATATTTATAAAAAATATTATTGAAAAACTCAGTATTAATGGCCATATTGAGAAACGATTAGAAGCTGAAAAAATCGTACGTTGGTGTATGTATATTAGAAACAGTCATGTTCGCAATATATACAAAATATTAGCTTCGATTAAAAAGAAAGCAGAAGTGAGCTTAACCCTTGTCGCAAAATGTTCTACAATTGAAGACAAATTAGATGCGTTATGTGGCGAATCTAGACATACAGCCTCATCTGAAAATTATTTCATTGATTCTACATATCATCATGTTACTTCATCGGAACCTTTAAATACGAAAAAGAAGTTCTGAATATATTACCATTAATAAAAAATGTAACTTCATCGAAACCTTTGGGAGTGAATACGAAAGGACAAGTTGTGAGTATATTACCGTTAATACAACAATTACAAGCAAGAAAATCGTGGTTGTGCAATACTTCTTGTAAAATTGACAATCCATTTTTAATTGACCGTTATCAGAAGTTCCTCGAAATCGTAAATACATGTACTTTAAAGAATGTACCAAAATTGATACAACGTATTCATCAATGTACTATGAAAATTTCAAATGAGAAATTGGGCCATACGCGTAGTTGTCATATTGATTTAACACTTTGCAAAGGAATGTTTCTTCCAATTCAATTATTATCGCCTCATTTTCCACAAGTTAGCATTATTAAGCGTTTAATTTATTAACTTATAAATTTTTATCGAAAGATGGAAAATCTGGATAAGGCATTAACTGATGCTGATTTGAACACATTGAATGAAATGGTAACTGCTGCAGAAGAAAAAGCAGATATGTACAAACATCAACAGACAGATACAATTTTGAGCGATGATGATATTACTTTTAAATATCATAAAGCGTTTAAGGCTTTGACTAAACGTTCAACAGACACACCACGGCATATTTGCGTATCTTGTGAGAAATTATGTTATAAAAAAAATGTTTCTAAAGTTAAAGTCAATAGTAACATTTGCCTAAAGCACAAATAGACATTCGAATTTGGAGAGATTTAATGGCACACGTACAACAAGAAAAAATTAATGCGGAATATATATGTAATTATTGTGCGGGGAAATTTCGTAAAGGCCTAATGCCTGCATATTGCATCTTGAATAATCTCTTCACACATAATGTGCCCGAAGTAATATCATCTCTTAACACATTTGAAACAATTTTTATACAGAGAGCTAAAGCGTTTCAAACTGTCCTCAAAATGGGAACAGTTATTAATAAAAAATTGCCTCAAAGGCAAAAAGTTAAAGGCAGAACATTTCATTTGCCACTTCCGTTACAGGAGACATTCAATAAATTATGTCATGATACTGACCCAATAAATAATAATCACAAATTATATATTTTAGCTAGAGGTATTCCGACAAAATCAAAGATTATTTGGGAAGAGATAATTGATGTTAAAAAAGTATTTGACGCTTTAACGTGGTTAAAGCACAATAATGCTTTATACTCTCTATTATATTGCCAAATAATCACAATGATATAAGTTTGGCAAAATTAAAAAATTCAGAATTCCACATGAAAGAGGCAGAAAATAATGCCGAAGCGACATTGGATGAAGAGGTTGAATTATTAAATGATCGGATAGAAGAGATAAAAATTGATAAAGAAGTTATATTAGAAGGTCAACAGAAAGCGATATTAACTCAAGTTACTGATGAAAATGATGACTATTACGAACAATATACTAATTATCCCTTATATGAAAAGAAAACAAATAAAACTTTATAAAAGTGATTTATTAAATTCGACCTGACTGGCCAGTACAAATAATTCAACACAACGTTTCGGTCCTTGGGTACGGGCCCTTTTCAAGTGTTTCTTTCAAGCTGTCAAATTGAAAGCCGTGATGTTACTAATTAGTAACGTTTAGTAACATCACGGCTTTCAATTTGACAGCTTGAAAGAAACACTTGAAAAGGGCCCGTACTCAAGGGCCGAAACGTTGTGTTGAATTATTTGTACTGGCCAGTCAGGTCGAATTTAATAAATCACTTTTATAATTTTATTTATCACTGGCGACTTCTATTTAATTATTTGATATTTAAATAAAACTTTGATAGCCTTATATCAAATGTTAAAAGTTCAGGACTTGCCTTTGGATAATCATGAACAATATTTAGATTTAATGTGTTTTCCAGATTTATATCCTTTTGGTATTAATAGACAACATGAGACTAGACAAGTCAAACTTTTTGATCATGAATTTATTAAATGTCGTTTGACATCTAAACATCCACAATACAGATTGAATCAACAATACTTATTTTATTTATTGAACGATGCAAATATGCGTCAATTAAGTCGCGAAATTTTTCATAAAATAAATGTAACTAATCCGCGAGTTCGTTATACAGCTGCAGAATATTTAGATGCAATGTCGAAAGAATTGTTGGAATCTAATCTGAGTACAATATTTTTGACACTTCGAAATACGGAGCAATATTGGCGTAAGCCGAGAAGTGATTTAAATTGTATGACGCAGCATTATGGGCCTGCGACATGGTTTTTAACACTAAGTCCAAGTGAATGGTTATGGAAAGATTTAGGTGAATATATTCGTGAAGTAAATGGATGGCATGACGCTTTCTTATCTGTTAGCGTACTCGTTGCTAGAGATCCTGTATCAACATCCAGGTTTCTCGATAATAAGTTTCAAGCAATGCTTGATTTCATTAACTCCATAGATCATCCAATTGGAGAAGTAACGCACTATTTCTGGCGACGAGAATACCAAGGTAGAGGTATACAACATTTTCACCTATTAATTTGGATTAAAAATGCACCGATTTTCGGTGAATCTACTATTGAAGAAGTCTCCAAATTTATTTTACAACATATAAGCTGCAAAATGCCGGATCAAAATATTTCGCCATTATTGTACAGGCGTGTTAATACGCATCAACGACATATACATAACGATTATTGTCTTCGCTCTAAAAAAGTAGGACGTAAAGTTACTCGTCGGTGTCGTTTTGGATTTCCTCGTTCTGTTACTGAAACTTTGAATATGAGAGATGTGGCAACTTCGATAGCCGGTAGAAAACACTTGAAACATAAAAGTAGACTTTATGATCTTCCTCGAACAGATAATGAAGTTAATATAAATGATTATAATCCTGTTTTTCTTACTGCATGGGAAGGTAATATGGATATACAAAAAAAAATGTATTGGTGAAAAATCATCGCTGCTTACCTGGTACGTTACTAAATATTTGAATAAAGCGGGAAAAAGTCTGATTCTATTCTTAACAGTAAGAATAGAATAGATAAAAACAAATCATTAGCGAGTTGTCTTTGGAATATTGCTTTGCGATTTACGAATAATAGAGAATGTGGAGCTCTCGAAGCTGCTGATACAGTTAGGTATTCCTTTATACGGAACTGATCGAAATACAACTATTAGATGGTTAGATGTTAATCAGATACGATATCGAAAAATAAAAAGCCGCAAAGAAATTGAAGCCCTTGATGCTGAATCTACTGATATATTTTATCCATCTTTGATAGATAATCATTATCCACATAAACCAAACGAATTAGAAAATATGTCTCTTTATGAATTTGCACAATGGTACGATATCTCGAAGATAAAACCGCAAAATGAGGATATTGAATATTATAAAATAAGTAATGGTTACTATCTTAAACGGCGACAACGTGGATATCTTATTAGTCATTATAGATATGATGTTAATACACAGCCGAAAAATTATTTCTTTGCATTGTTGCTTATGTTTAAACCATGGCGAAAATTAGAGGATCTTAGAAACGAATGCGATACTTATGCTGAATCTTTTTACAAGGTAAAACTGCATCTTGTAGAAGCATTGCAATATCATAAAAGATTAGAAGAATTGCAAAAAGCATTTGAAACTGCGAGACAATTAGTTCAGCAATGTCTAGATGACGATTTACAAAAACAACAGTCTCAGGATGATCCTAAAAATCCGATAGGTGTTCAAAATATAGAAGCTGGTGAAGCAATGCAAGATCTTAAAGATCTTGGTAATAAAGTAATTCGAGAAATTGATGTACCTGAAATGATAGCAAAATTAAATACGGATCAAAAACGAGTATTCGATAAAGTTATCAATACTGTAGAGTCGGATAAATCAATATTACGATTATATGTTAGCGGAGAATGTGGTACTGGAAAAAATTTCTTAATCAAGACTATTAAATGCTGGATAAAACAAAATCTCAACAAAGATACTGCTGTAGCAGCACCTACTGATATAGCAGCATTTAATGTAGATGGGTTGAGAGTGCATAGATTATTTCAATTACCCGTTGAACATGGTCATACTCCTAAGTATAAACTATCTGATCATGTATTGAAAGTTTTACGAGCAGATCTTAAAGATGTTATTCTTTTTGTAATTGATGAAGTGTCAATGATATCTAATTTGACTTTAATGTATATACATCTTCGATTGTCTGAAATATTTGACACTAATGATTGCGATGATGGTTTGGTCGAAAGCACATTCTTTTATTCGAAGATTTGCTTCAATTACCTCCTGTACGTGAAGATCCTATCTTTATGCATTTATCAGATGAAAAAATTGCTAAACATCTCGGTTCCTTAAGTGCTGTTAATTTATGGACTACATTATTTGACTATGATGAATTGACGATCAATATGCGTCAGCAAGGAGATGATTCTTACCGTGAGTTACTGTCGAGAATTCGTATCGGTTTATTAACAAAATCTGATAGTAAGATTCTGTTTAGGCCGGTAATGGAGAAGGAAGTAGTGGAGAAAGAATTCTTCGTGATTTCACTATTTGAGTTAATACTTGAACACTGTATTTGGAATCTTTGGTATATAATTAAACGTATAATTTTACGGAACACGTGCTTCGTGTCGTTACTTAGTCGCAGCCATATTGAAAAGTAATTCTTTTCGGTCTGATACTTGAGTACAGTAATCGCGTACGGATGGCGCTACATGCGTGATAATCGACTTATCGTAAGATTAAAATAAGGAACTGAACATTCTGCCCCCCTTGACAGGTATAAACCTTTCAATACAAATAAACAACAAAATAAACGTATATTCGCCAGTAGGTACATATAAATAAAACTTATAAAGAACATTACCTAACGACTTGGTTAAACTTAAACTTATCTTAGACTTAAACTAAATTATTGTCTTCAATTGTTAGAATACATATTTTAGTTATTGCTCGCTTACATATTCCGCGGCTAGTTTTGATTGTAACTACTCTAGTGACTCCATCTCCTCCTGGATGTACTTCTATAACTCGCCCTAATGGCCATGTCATTGGAGTGGTGTTTTCGTTTTTTAAAATTACCATAGTTCCTGGTCTTATATTTATGCGACTCGCTTGCTTCCACTTAACTCGCTGTTGTAACTGCGCGATATATTCCTTTGACCATCTATTCCAAAAATGCTGTTTTATTTGAGTAATTAATTGATAACGTGTCAAACGATTCATCGATACATCAACAAGATTTTGTTCCGGAATTGCGGTCATGGCTTCTCCTATTAGAAAATGACCAGGGGTCAAAGGCTGCAGATCTATCGGATCGTTAGATAATGGTGTAAGAGGTCTGGAGTTTAAACAAGCTTCGATTAATGTTAATATTGTATATAGCTCCTCGAAACTCAACGCTGTTGCTCCGATAATTTTTCGCATGTGAGTTTTTGCCGATTTCACGGCTGCTTCCCACAACCCTCCCATATGGGGTGAATATGGAGGGATGAATTTCCAATTAATGAATTGTTCTGCTAAATATTCATTAATTTGATTTTGAGTTGATGCTTTCAATAAGTAATTTTTGAGTTCTGAAAGTTGATTATTAGCACCTACAAAGGTAGTACCATTATCCGAATATATGGTTATGCATTTATCTCTTCGGGCAAAAAACCGTTTCATTGCGTTAAGAAATGACGCTGTAGTTAAGTCAGATACTAGTTCGAAGATTATGCCATTCCTGTGAAAAACTGTGAATTTGGCATCCTTTGATGAGTGTTTTCATGGCTTGTTGTTTTTCTTCTACAGTTATCGACTTCGTTTTTTGTGATGAACTTTTTGTTCTATCGTTTGTAAAACGTAGACAGTAAGCGATCACTCGCTGTAATCGCGATAGTGATGAAAATTTCTCGATAATCTCTAAATAGGCGTCCCTTTCTCCGTTATAAACAACTAAGCTTGTTGTACGCCTTTCTATCACGTCTCCTTGAATGTTTTCGTCACTGAATGGCATGAAAACTGAATTTTAATGTAGAACTTGTGGGCCTCCCCACCAAATTTTCTTGTCTTTTAACTTGTCAGGATTTACTCCTCTAGATAGGAGATCAGCCGGATTGTCTTCCGACTTGACGTGATACCATCTTGCTTGTTTTGTTTCCCGCTGTATTTCAGCCACCCTGTTTGCTACAAATGTTTTCCATTGTGTAGGTTCTCTTGCTATCCAGGATAAGACTATAGTTGAATCGCTCCAGTAATAAACTTTATGTATTTGTGCTGTTAACATCTGCAGCACGTTTCTACTTAATTTAGCTAATAGCACCGCTCCGCATAGCTCCAATCTTGGTAATGATACCTTTTTGATAATGATACCTGGGCGCCACTCGTGATTTGGCACATAATAATCTCACAGTGTATTCTGATCTTGAGTTAGTGCTACGAAGATATATACAGGCGCCATATGCTGATTCCGATGCGTCGCAGAATCCGTGCAATTCTATTTCTACGGGGTTATCACAGATTATCCTTCTTGGTATTAGCAGTTCTTCTACGCTTAAAATCTGAGATTTCCATTGTATCCACATATTTTTTATATCGTTTGTAACTTCTTCATCCCAGGTACATTTTGATTGCCAAAGTCGTTGTATAAGAATTTTAATTTGCACTACTATGGGGCCTACTAGTCCGAGTGGATCATATACCTGTGCTACCCTAGCTAATATGTTGCGTTTCGTAATCTTGGTTTCATTATTATTTATTTTAATACGATACTGAAAATTATCGGCAGTAGGGTTCCATCATAGATCGAGTATCTTGATTGATTCACTCAATGTGACTTCCTTTTCTCTGTTGCCCATTTGATCACCGATTTCCGGTACGTTCGATATCCATTTTCTTAATTTAAATTTGCTGGAATCCAGTATGCATGTAATTTCTTGTTTCAGTTGTATAAGTGCTTTCACTGTATCCGCTCCTGTTAATAAATCATCTACGTAAAAATCTCTTTTTATTACCTCGCTGGCATCTTTATACTTATATTCCACCTGTTGAGCTGCTTCTTGTAAGCATCTAATCGCTAAAAATGGTGAACTGGCCATTCCATAAGTGATGGTGTTAAGCTCAAATATTTGTATAGGCTTTTTTCTATCCCATCTCCACAAAATACGTTGTAATTTGCGATCTTCTTTCTTCAGCTTAACTTGCCTGTACATTTTAGCTATATCAGCGGCCATTGCATATTTATATTGCCGCAATCGAATAATGATATCCATTAAATTTTCTTGGATCGTTGGTCCTACCATGAGTATGTCATTTAAGGATTTTCCGGACGACGTCTTGCATGATGCATCAAAAACAACTCTTACTCTTGTAGTTGTACTCTCTTCTTTTACTACTGCGTGATGAGGAATGTAATATGCTGGTTTGGCGTGCCTTTCATCGGGTTGAATTTCGGTCATGTGACCTAATTTTAAATACTCCATTATGAACTCATGATAGTGCTCTTTCAATTCTGGTTGCCTTTCTAATTTCCTCTCTAATGCCTTTAATCGTTTTTTTGCTATGTCGAAGGATTCTCCCAGTTTCTCTCTATTTTTCTTTAACGGTAGTTGTACTACAAAGCGACCGTCTTTGCTTCTACTGTGAGTAGAAACAAAATGTTCTTCACATTGTATCTCTTCGTCTGAACGATGTACTGGCAGCTCCACCTCTTCGATCTCCCAAAATTTTTCTAATTGTTTATGCAGTTCGTTGTTAATTGAAATTCCACAATACGCTTCCTCGCGTTGCTTCCTATTATTAGTATATACTGAGCCTGAAATTATCCAACCCAGGAGTGTTTCTTGAAAAACAGGAGAATTCTTCATTCGTCGTATTTGCCTGTTACACATGAGTTCCCAAAAAATGGAGGCACCCAATAGTACATCTATCTTCCCTGGAATGCCATAACTCGGATCTGCTAATGCTATATTGGATGGTATATCCAATTGATTTTCGCTAATTTTGATCATTGGCATGCGCTCCGTTATCTGATTGATTACTAGAAAAGACGTTTCACACTGAAATGAATTTATTCGAGATTTAATCATTGCATGAACTCTTTGTATAGTGTTGATCGGAATGTTGCTAATGCCTATAATTGTAGTATCAATAGTTTCTCTTTTTAAATTTAACTGTTCACTTAACTCCTTTGTCATAAAATTGGATTGCGATCCATTGTCGAGAAGTGCACGACATTCATGTGTTTTTCCGTAACAATCGCGAATGTGAATAATAACTGTAGCGAGAAGAACTTGACTAGTCTCCCTAATACTGCAATGATTAAGGACGGTGGATGACTCGTTTGTTTCCAAATCAACAGCAAGTTGTGCTACTTGCTTAATACTATTAATCGGTTGCACTTCGAGTTTGTCTGACGTCTCATGGTTAGAAAAATTATTTTTATGTAGAAGAGTGTTATGATAGCCGTTACAAGTTTCACAGTTAGACACCCTACAGTTCCGACCATGAAATGCTTTAAAACATTTTATGCATAAACGTTTCTTTTTTATTTCTAAAATTCTTTCGTTTACCGACATTTTAAGAAATACCTGACATTCTCGCAGACTATGACCATCGGAACATATTGGACATGATGAATCATTTGTTACATATGCTTGCGTCACACCTTTATGATGGCCTGGAGGCAATTTAACATCCTTTCGATAGGTATTTGCAGTCATACCTTGCGAATTCTGATTTGCTCGATTTACCGCTTCTAAAAAGGCACTACGATTAATAAGATAATCAATAAATTTGGTCAACGTAGGAAACGCTTCTATTGCAAATCGTTTTGACTCCCACTCTCTACGAGATCCTTTATCTATTTTTGGCATGATAATATGTATAATCATTGTGCTCCAACTCTCTACTGATTGACCGAGTTTTGTTAGCGACTGTGTATATTGTGAAATATTATCAACCAATTGCCTGAGATCTGCATATGATTCTTTAGTGATAGCTGGAATATCAAGTAACATTTGAATAAGATACTGTACTATCAATCGTTTATTTTCAAATCTTTGCTTTAATAAATTCCACGCTACCGCGTAATTATCATTTGTAATTTCTAACGAATTGATTACTTTTGCAGCTTCACTTGTCAAAGCAGATCTCAAGCAATGTAGTTTTTGTACATTAGGCAATGCGTCGTTTGACGCGATAAGAGATTCAAACAAATCCGAAAAGGTATCCATCGTTCATAATTTCCATCGAATTTTGGCAAATCGATACTGGGCAATTTAACGATTGGACGAATCGCAAATTGTTCGCCTTGTACTACAGGTTGTGCATCGACGCGAGCATTCGGAAAAACGGCTGGTCGATCAGTCATGGATAGTCTTCGCGCATCGGTAATTATCTTGTGATAAGAGTCTTCAAAATTTGCTCGTTCTATTTCTTGTTCATCGAATTCATCTATATCTTCAATCTTATTTTGAATTGTGTCGAATTCTATCCATAACTGTTCTGCCTTTTCTATTTGACTAGATAATTCTATTCGTTTTTCAGGTTCATCCTCAAGTTTCGCTACAAAAGTTTTAAAGTTAGTGAGTCTCGCTCTAACTCTACCACGCTGTCTAATTAATTGAGCCTTTTGTTCCATTTTGCTCATCGAACGTAATTAACACAGATTAATATCAATGTCTAATGACTGAACTTATTATCGTATTTAGCTGATCGCTACGCTAACTTAACGTAATATTCATTTAATATAATGTTTACCTTAACCTTATTATAATATAATTTTTGTACCTCTGACAACGTAATTTTGTACTTCCTGTTATTGGGTTGGTCGTACTGTTCCTTTCACCTTACAAAGAGGACGTCTGTGGCTCGCCTGAGCGAAAAAGAGAGAGCGCCGTGTGTAGTCCGTAGGAGAAGGATGACCGTATCTCGCCTGAGCGCGAGAGAGAGAGAGCGTTGTGCGTAGTCCGTAGTCCGCAGGAGAAGGATAGCCGTATCTCGCCTGAGCGAGAGAGAGAGAGCCGTGTAATCCGTAGAAGGACTGCCGTATCTCGCCTGAGTGCGAGAGAGAGAGAGCGCCGTGCGTAGTCCGTGGGAGAAGGACTGCCGTATCTCGCCTGAGTGCGAGAGAGAGAGAGAGAGAGAGAGCGTGCGTAGTCCGTGGGAGAAGGACGGCCGTATCTCGCCTGAGTGCGAGAGAGAGAGAGAGAGAGAGAGAGAGCGCCGTGCGTAGTCCGTAGGAGAAGGACGGCCGTATCTCGCCTGAGCGAGAGAGAGAGAGAGAGAGCGCCGTGCGTAATTACGTACTGCTGAATTAGTAATATTCTCTCTTGGCTGCGACGATTACAATGTCCTTGTATGATTACCGATCTACGTGCTCACGTCAGAGTTTCCTCTTTTGTTCTTTGTACGTCTTTCCTTCTTGCTGTGAATCCGGCTCGAAGGACCAATGTTTAGGCCGGTAATGGAGAAGGAAGTAGTGGAGAAAGAATTCTTCGTGATTTCACTATTTGAGTTAATACTTGAACACTGTATTTGGAATCTTTGGTATATAATTAAACGTATAATTTTACAGAACACGTGCTTCGTGTCGTTACTTAGTCGCAGCCATATTGAAAAGTAATTCTTTTCGGTCTGATACTTGAGTACAGTAATCGCGTACGGATGGCGCTACATGCGTGATAATCGACTTATCGTAAGATTAAAATAAGGAACTGAACAGATTCTCGAAAGTAGAAAAATATCTTTTAAAAGTGATTCTTTCGAATTTAGATTAAATGAGTTATGTAATTTTATTAATAATTTACCATCGGACACTGTTTGTTTATTGCCTACTCGTAATATGTGTGATGTTCTTAATGATGCAATGTTAAGTCTCATTGTTTCCAAAGAAATATTATTAATTGCTGAAGATACGATTGAATGTATTCCGTATGTAAAGAAGAATGTATTAAAAACATTGTCAAATAACGATTATGATAATTCTAGAACAGCTGGACTTTCAAAACAAATCACAATTAAAATTGGAGCAAAAGTTATGATTCGACGTAATATCGATGCTAGTTTAGGTCTTGTAAACGGTACAATTGCTAAAGTGATTTCAATTGTACAAGATACATCTACTGATTACGTAGAAAAGATTAAACTTCTTTTACCGTCAGGTTCAGAATATGCAATTGAAAGAGTAAGTGTTAAATTTGAGGTGATGGATAGAGCGTATGTAATTAGAAAACAATTTCCATTATCTCTGAGTTACGGAATCACTATTCATAAAAGTCAAGGATTGAGTTTACAAAGGGCGATTATGGACATCGGTAACTCTGTATTTAGTTGTGGTCAAACTTATGTTGCATTGTCGTGAGTAACATCTCTAGAAGGATTACATTTAATTAATTACGATCCTTCATCAGTAATAGCTAGCGAAGAAACTATTATTGAATATAATCGTCTAAAACAGACACACAATCCAAAAGCAGAAATGTATACCATGTCAAAAGAACGCAAAGTGAAAGATGTTCCATGGGCGTTGCCAAAAGTAGTTGCTTCTGTTCAAAAATCAAATTCAGATAAAGAAGTTCGACAAAGTACTGCGTGGGTCATACATGGTTTCCAAAATACAGACGAAGTTTCATGCTACGCAAATGCAGTATTGCAATGTTTATTGCATTTAAATGTCATTAGGCAGCAGTTATTTAATTGCGATAAATCAGATGTTTTACGTATATTAATGCATCGATATGAAAATGGAATGCGTAATCTAAATACATATGCAATACGGCAATGTTTAGGAGAATATTTTTCGAACACCGCAAAACGAAATGCATCTGATTTTCTTACGACTCTTTGCGAAAAATTTGATTGTATAAGAAATTTGATAGAACATCAAGTAACTTCTACTAAGCGATGCAAAACTTGTGGTAATACAAAAACTACTGTTGATAATAATATTGCTATTTTAATTCCTGTTAATAATTTGAAGAAGAAAAGTTATAATCTTAATGATTTATTAAATATTACGTTTTCACATTGGCATCAATCACACAATGAATCATGTGAATATTGTACTGGAAATATAATATTTAAAAATGAAATAACATTGGCAAGAGAGATAGTTGTTATTCATTTAATATTATTTTCATCACAGGATAATAAATTAATGAAAGCAGTACACAAATTTAACTTATGTGCTGTCCCAACAACTAAAGTATTAGTAGCTAGACAATTGTATAAGACGATGAATGCTATACTTCATCATGGTTTATGTATTGATGAAGGTCATTATATAAGTATATGCAGAGAAGGAGTATCTAATATTTGGGTTGAAGCTGATGATGCACAAGTTAAAAAAAGGCAGTGGCCTAGAGGTGCTAAAGATGTTTATATAATATTTTTACAAGAGAGAGAGATGGCTAATAAATAATATATATTGGATATTATAAAGTAAAGAAGCAGTTATATAAAAAAATTCTTCATCAAACTTATGATTAATACTTAATTATCGAATAATTGTATTTTGATCAATCCCATATATCGCCAATAATTGGTTTCTATTTTTTACCCTTACTATTAAAAATAGAATTATATAACTCACTTTTTCCGCTTTATTCATATATTTAATAATGAACTAGATAAGCAGCAACGATTATTCATCAATGGATTTAGAAGCATAGATTGTATATTCTATTTTATTGAATAATCAATGTATATTTCTAATGTTTGTAATTATCCGTTATTCTTACAATAAGAGTAGCAAAGAAGTTTGAAGGATCTGGATATCTATAGTAAGCAAAGAAAACCGTCGTATTTTGATGAAATATGACGAGGATGGTGGCGGGTTCTTTGCTTATTTATTTAAAGATGTTTAACATATAGTACAAAAAAGAATGATATAATCCCTAAAAACTTACCTTTTTAAAAAAAGGTAAAAAAAAGGCGCCAAGTACACGCGCCATGTGAAAAAGTGTTACACAAAATACAGTGTTATTTTAAAATCAACTGAAAATAAAAACTTATGTCATGCTGTAAAATTAATATCCTACAAAAGTAGTGATATCAAAAAATTGCGCCAAGTGCAAATAAAAATTTTCGTTGAGAAAAAATCGTCTCCAAATAACCTCAGGAATCTCCCATTAACTCTCATATGCGGGAGTTCTGGGACACCCTGTATATGGTTATTGGTTAAATTATAATTGTGCACTTAGTTAATTACAAAATAACTATTTTAGCTATACGCCCTACTACTTTAATTATATTGCAATATATTAAATATGGTTAAAATATTTTTATAAGCTTTTATTTTTAGTTGGCGCAATTTTTGATATCATTATTTTTGTAGGATGTATGTAGGAAATTAAAACAACTATTTTGTATAATCTTTTTTGCTTAAAATATTTTTATAAGTTTTTATTTGCAGTTGGCGCAATTTTTTGATATCACTACTTTTGTAGGATATATTAATTTTACAGCATGACATAAGTTTTTATTTTCAGTTGATTTTAAAATAACACTGTATTTTGTGTAACACTTTTTCACATGGTTAATTTTACAGCATGACATAAGTTTTTATTTTTAGTTGATTTTAAAATAACTGTATTTTGTGTAACACTTTTTCACATGGCGCGTGTACTTGGCGCCTTTTTTTACCTTTTTTTAATAAGGTAAGTTTTTAGGTCTCAATTACCCGAAGAACATTTTAATATAATTCCTGCTTCAGCGACTTTTCGGACCTATATTTTTCTCGCCTATTTATTCACGGTATGGTTGAAATATAATCAGGGGAATCTTGTAATCTCGAACCAAGAGATACGTCTCCCTAAAAATATTCTTCCAACTTCGCCCGTGTAAGTTATTTGCTAGTTGGGTCGAATTATATTAATTTTCCCTATTAGATTTTAATATAAATAAATACGAACAATATCTGGATTCTTGAATTGTGTTAATACTTTCTGCCAATTTCTTTAGTTCGTATCATTATATTTCTTAGTGCGTTATTAAGCTATAATTTATGTTCTCTTTAAGACCTTAATTTTCGGAATATATTGTCTATCTCTTTCGCTTTATAAATACTCTCCGCGGAACTACCGAATCGTCAATATCCTTGCTCGCGTCGTGTTTACGCGCTTTTTCATGCGTCGCTCGTCTTACCGCGCGCGCCCCTAGCTCTACCTGCTCAGCGACGATCAGCTGACTCAAAACATCGATATATTCGGTATATTTAACGCTCTCGATTTTTCGGTTTGAATTTAGTCAGTCCTTGATCGACTTTCTTTAGCTTTACCTCGCGCTTCAGCCGCTCTCTTTATTCGAGACATTTTTCTGTAATTCTGTATCTTCGTTGAGTGAATAATAAATCGTCTGTGATCGTTAGTTTCTATCCAAATTTCAATCTCATTATCTCTTTTTTTTGTATTTGTTCGATCCTCTCACTTATTAATTAACAAATTGTGTCATACGATATGAGTATTACTGTATACATATTTTAATGGATACTGATTGTTAATAAATCTTCTGTAAATTAAACTATAATTATTATCATTTAATATACTCCGATGCAATTTACAAGTATTCTGTAAATTACAGATGAAATCTTTGTACTCAGACGAAGAAGTTATTGCTATAATAAACAGTGTACCGAATTTAAGTTTAACAATAATAATTGGACTAATTATTTTCAAACCGATTAATTGCAAAATAGAAGTTTTAGTTTTCTCTCGATTCTCGGATCAGCTTATCTTTCCGAGCTGTCTAGCGCGACTCGTCGAGTGTAAGAGCGAGAGCGAGACCGCGAGTAGAGAGCGAGCGAGATGACCTATCATCAAAGAGTTTCGAAGTCTCTTACAATGGGCTCTGCCCATCCATAGCGATTCACGAAGGTAAACATTTTTTGAAATTAAAACTAAAACTTCTATTTTGCATTTAAACAGCTTGAAAATAATCTTAATGGATTAATGAGATTTTGGCGATTAAAACGATATCAAACAGGACATAAATCGGATAATTTTTAACTAGATAGTGTGAAGAATCTTACAATTAGTCTTCGAAGCGAAAATATAACGTCAAGCGGAGCGCACCTATTATATGTTTATTTTCAAAAGACTACGCATCGAACCAAATTTATAAATAAAAAATTAATTAAATTAATAAGTAAAAAATAAATTAATATAAAAAAATTAGTATAAAATCTATAAATTAAAATCATAATTCGATTAAAATGCATGATTGCTTAAATGCTTGATACCTTTGTTCTAAGAATAAGAAAAAAGTAAAAGTAATTTATTGCAGATATTTTCTACATTATATTTAATTAAGACTTATTAAGAAAAATTTATTTAAGAAAATTTATTTCATTGCACATGCGGATATACGTAAAAATACTTTAGTAATAATTTATATCGCTGTATTTATATCGTATTATATACTAGAATGCCAAAACGTTACATGCATTTAATAAAACATATTAATAAGTTCATAAAGTTTCGATATATATTTTTGATCCACAATTATATGGATGTAGCACGGACATAAACCACTAAATGATCGACAGTATCGAAAAGTGGATGTATATTAGCACGGACATGAACCAAATGACCGACAGTTTTGAAAGTGGATGTGGATCAGTGATTCCAATTCCTAAAAGTGGATGTATGGCGCTGCCAGAGAGAAGCCTGAGAGCGGCCATGCCGGCGATTTTCGTGAGACGCTTTTACTAGGCCGTAGAGCAGCGCCATACATCCACTTTTAGGAATTGGAATCACTGATCCACATCCACTTTCAAAACTATCGGTCATTTGGTTCATGTCCGTGCTAATATACATCCACTTTTCGATACTGTCGATCATTTAGTGGTTCATGTCCGTGCTACATCCATATATAATTGTGGATCAAAAATATATATATCGAAACTTCGTGAACTTATTAATATGTTTTATTAAATGCGTGTAACGTTTTGGCATTCTAGTATATTATACGATATAAATACAGCGATATAAATTATTACTAAAATATTTTTACGTATATCCGCATGTGCAATGAAATAAATTTTTTCTTAAATCAATTTTTCTTAATAAGTCTTAATTGAATATAATGTAGAAAATATCTGCAATAAATTACTTTTACTTTTCTCTTATTCTTAGAACAAAGGTATCAAGCATTTAAGCAATTATGCATTTTAATCAAATTATGATTTAAATTTATAGCTTTTTATATTAATTTATTTTTTACTTATTATTAATTTAATTTATTTTTTATTTTTTAATTATCTATCTAGTTAAAAATTACCCGATTTATGTCGTGTACTTAGGAATGTACTTAGAAGTTTTAGTTTTCATTTCAAAAAATGTTTACATTCGTGAATTGCTTGGATGGGGAGAGCCCATTGTAAGAGACTTCGGAACTCTTTGATGATAGGTCATCTCGCTCGCTCTCTACTCACGATCTCGCTCTCGCTCACACTCGACGCGCTAGAACAGCTCGAAAAGATAAGCTGATCCGAGAATCGAAACACATTCGTAACATGTAAACATTTTATGAAATGAAAACTAAAACTTTTATTTTGCATTTAATCGGCTTGAAAATAATCTTACTGGATTAATGAGATTTTGGCGATTAAAATGACATCAAACACGACATAAATCGGGTAATTTTTAACTAGATAGATAATTAAAAAATAAAAAATAAATTAAATTAATAATAAGTAAAAAATAAATTAATATAAAAAGCTATAAATTTAAATCATAATTTGATTAAAATGCATAATTGCTTAAATGCTTGATACCTTTGTTCTAAGAATAAGAGAAAAGTAAAAGTAATTTATTGCAGATATTTTCTACATTATATTCAATTAAGACTTATTAAGAAAAATTGATTGAAGAAAAAATTTATTTCATTGCACATGCGGATATACGTAAAAATATTTTAGTAATAATTTATATCGCTGTATTTATATCGTATTATATACTAGAATGCCAAAACGTTACACGCATTTAATAAAACATATTAATAAGTTCACGAAGTTTCGATATATATATTTTTGATCCACAATTATATATGGATGTAGCACGGACATGAACCACTAAATGATCGACAGTATCGAAAAGTGGATGTATATTAGCACGGACATGAACCAAATGACCGATAGTTTTGAAAGTGGATGTGGATCAGTGATTCCAATTCCTAAAAGTGGATGTATGGCGCTGCTCTACGGCCTAGTAAAAGCGTCTCACGAAAATCGCCGGCATGGCCGCTCTCAGGCTTCTCTCTGGCGCTGCTCTACGGCCTAGTATAGAGTCCCTAGAAGTAAGAGTCTGGACGATCTTGTCAGACTTTTTATTGGCTTTGAATTGCTTTGAAGCAAAATGGCAGAACCAATCATATCTTCGTATTTGAAGTGCGCCCATGAGCACGCGGTAAAATTTGGATGTGAGAAATGTTATAATGAAATATATTAATATGAAATGTCTATTAAGCTAGCATGCCAACATGGGCATAATGGCATGAGACGTACGGAGGATTTAGTGCTCTTTATGTGCTAATTTATTGCTCTAATCTTGATTTTATTGCTGTAATCGTTTAGCGAGAAATTATTTTTATGCTTACTTTTAAAAAGTTAGAACGCCCATTATAAAAAAAATAATTAAAAAAACACTTATACTATAATTTAGTGCTAATAATGTGCTTACAATATACACCAGTTTAAATTTCGGTACGCTACTCTTTACACCGAAAACAACCCCAAAGTGTACGTCATACAAGAGAGAAGTACCAAAATAATAACGATTTCGAAAATTTCTCGATCGTAATCTGTTTTACGATTTTATTGCTCGCAAAATACATATTGACCGATTTTATTGCTCCACCCTTATTTGCGGTAAACAACCCCTACATTACATATGTCTCTTTAGCTGTAAAACCAATCAGCAGAATTCCATGAAACTTCCTGCGAAATATCGTGCACTGTCCTAGAAAATATACTCCATGCTGACGATTTTTATGCTGCACTTATTCGCGAAAACAACCCCAAAGTTTGTGGCATATGATATACAGTGTGTCATTTAAATTAAGACACTTGAATATCTTGAAAAAAAGCATTTTAGAAGAAAATGTTTTAGACGAAAGTTGTATCGTCTAAAGGAGGACAAATAATGTTAAAATCAATTTTCAAAAAAATCGATTTTTCAAGATCCCATAAAGGTCATTGTTATTTTTTAAAATAGAATTTTATGATTTTTTAAAATAATATGATTCTTCTAGTTATTCTGCATATAAAAGTATTAAGGTAGAGTTATCAAAAAGTCAATAATTTACGAGATATATTTTATACTTTATTCTGGCACATTTTGACAATATAAAGTATCTCGTAAACTATTCATTTTTTAGTAATTGTATTAGTATTAGTATTATAGTAATTGTTTAGTATCTTAATACTTTTATGCGCAGAATAATAAGATGAATCAATTGGTGTAAAGAAAACACAATTGCTTTTCAAAAAGACTATGCAATTTGCAATATGCAACTACACATCTTTTTTGAAATGCAATTGTGTTTTCTTTAAGATATTCACGTGTCTTAATTTAAATGACTCACCCTGTATATTAGGCAATTTTAATTGGTTTGCAGCTTTGTCTCCGTTACATTGCTAAGTGAGACGAAGAAGAATCTAAAGAGAATGGTCATTGGAATTCCGTCTTTGTGCTCATTGCGTTGTTGTATACACAGGTACATACACATTCATACACTAACGTCACAGTATTACTGCGAGGTATAGACTAGGTAAATAAGACATATAAGTAAAAAATAGGCGGCATGAGTTATATGAACGATTGATGTAAGGGAAGTAAGGATATGATTTCCTCTCGATGTGTGTATATAAAACTTACTCGAACCCAAGCGATACATCTGTGATGTGGCGGCGGCGTCTCTAAGTCGACGATCGCGGTGTGCTTTACAAAGATACCGCTCGCGAAACTTTGTTGTCGATTCGACATTAAAGCATCGGGTCTCAGATACTCCTATGTTTTTGTTCATTCTCTTTCTTCAATTTTCGTTCTTCTAAACTTTGCCAGCGGTGGGCTCAGTCTTAGCACGGCTGCTTTAAGTGACGGTCGTTGTTCATCCGCGTTTCTCGAAGACGAATTCTTTGGTGAATTTCGGTTTTTGCTTTTTATAATAACATATTTGATATAATAACAATAATATGTTATTATCATGAAACCAACTCGTGGCCGTCCTACGAATATTTCTCCTGTGGATGTTATTGAAATATTGAAGAAATATAAAGACGATATAATAACATACGATATAGAAAAATAGTATCTAAATTGTGTTCAATTTGGTTAACTATATCACGTGAATTGAAAGGAAAAATATCACCTGCTTCATTGTACACATTCGTAACATGTAATCGTTACAACGTTCATACCGAGTTATTGGAAAAGGATACCAAAGAACGATGCAATAATAGTAACACTAGTGATTCAAATGTTTCAATTACGTCTTATGAAACAAATATAAGTGATACTACAATACATGACAATTCAATTAGTAATACTGAGAACGGTCTGCAGACAATAAACTTTATATTTTCAATGTCCATTGCGGAATTCAATGATATTATAATAAATCATACATACGCATATAATATTCGAAATGCGAAGACAAAATGTAAGAATGCAAGCTACAGACAACGGAAAGTACTTCGACCAGGCATATGGCAAGCTGTTATTACAGAAAAAATATGGAACAGCACAAATTTGAAATGTGATTTCAACTTTAAAAATCATTATATTGCAAAAGATGCTATGTCGGGTTATATAAATGGTATGTAATGTGGCAAATTTTTATTATACATGTATATATTTTTCAATTTTTCATACAAATCAGTCAATTATGAGATGAACAAGATGAAAAGTTTTCATTGCCCTATCTTGTACATGCACGCATTCATGCGCAAATTATGAAAGGTAAAATATAAGAAAATAATTTAATAAAATTACTATTCTAATTTTGTTCTTAAATTAATAGTATTACAGTGATGGTAATCATAGTAATAGTAAAAATATTCCAATGCGAACGGTATACAAATAAAATACAATTTATTTAATATTTCGATAATTGTAAGAATGTTAAAGTTACCTCTCTCTTTGCAGTATATACAATCAATTCTTTTCTGTTACTTTAAAGTCTATTATTACATATTTAATGTTATATATATTATAACGTATCTTAATTATTATTTTAAATATATTATTTACACTTTACATAGGTACCTGTAATTGTGGTAGGCATTTGCATTGTACTATCAAGTCAAAACAGATTTAAAAACCGCATATTTTAATTGCATAGTAAAAGAAACGTTAGTAAACGGAGAAGCAAAATGTGGAAAGCGTTATCTCAGAGCACCAATAAGGCAAACTATTGCTAGACACTTACAAACTAAATCTATCGATGTATATCGTGCTGAAAAAGCGGAAGAACTAATGAAGGAGGGAGATCCTGGGCCTCCTCATTTATATACATCATCAGTTTTACATACAGCTAAAACTGAATTTAATAATGCTCAATATTTACATCGAGATCCTATAATAGCAATATACATAATAAAACAGGAAATATTTAAAGACAGCATTCATAATATTGGATTGGATCCCTGTTTTATTCATTACTGGACAAATCACCAAACACACATTTTTCGCGATTACTCTACAAAACATCCGAGCTGTGTTTGTATAGATGCAACAGGCAGTATTGTTAAAAAAATACAGAAACACGGAAATTATTTATCCAAACATATTTTTCTATATCAAATTGTAGTCAACTGCGATGGAGAACAGTTTAGCGTTGCTCAAATGCTCTCCGAAAGCCATCACACTAATATGATCCAATTTTGGCTTATGGAATGGCTAAGGAGTGGGGCGCCATATCCAAAAGAAGTTGTTATTGATTTTAGTAGAGCACTATTAACAGCGGTTGTGCGATGCTTTACAGCATGTAAAACTGTTGAAGAATATGCTGATGCTTGTAGAAATCAGTTACTACCTCGTTGCTACATTCGGATAGATGTGGCACATTTTATTAAATTATATGCTACATTTTTAAAAGATTTATCAAAACGGATAAAAGTTTTTTATCTTGCTACAATAGGACAATTAATAAAATGTTCTGATATTGCAAAAGTCCGTGAAATTATAAAGGATATTTTAATTGTAGCACAAAGTGAAACAGAAGGTGCTTTACCATCTAAAGAAATGACACAATGTGAAAAGGCAAAAGTGCGATTAAAAGAAATTATAATAGGTATGTAGATAATAGAATACTTTGTTTGGATTTAAAGTTGATCTAATATAATTCTATAGATTTCTAATTTCCATGCAACACAAAGTTTATTTCAACTTCTTTGATTTTTATGCAAAACAAAGTCTCTAATTATATGGTTCTACATGAGTTTTCAATTTTTATTTTTAATAATTTTTGCACTAATAATGAGTAACGGCTAAAACTTCTTAAAAGTTACTTAGGAGAGGAATCTGATCTTACCAGATATTCCAACAGTAAGATCATGGTTTCAATAAACAGTATAATTATCGATAAAATATTATAATCTGATAGAATAAGCATAAAATATAGTTTGAAAAAATTCAAATCGACAAACAAGTTTCTACCTATTTTTATTTTAACTTATATAAAACAGGTATTGTTGATCAATATGAAGTTGAAAGCATTGGAGAAATTCATGAAAATGTAAAGGAGTATACCGATACTGATGAAATAACTGATGATATCTATACGATGAATTTCCGTAATATGTGGGCAGCATGGGGAGCAGAAATTAATGCGGAAGTTATATCTTTATCTGCTGAATGTGGTGATCATGAAAATGTTCATTATTACCCTCAGCTAGCAAAACGTCTGCTTAAGGATATTCAGCTTCTTCCACTTTGGTCTTGCATCAGTAGAAATCAATTTGGCTATGGTCGAATGCCTGCCTCCAGTGCGCCAGTCGAAGGAGAATTTAATAAAATTAAAAATAATTTATTAAAAAATTCTAAACAGCAATTAAGGATCGATGAATTCATTGAGATGCATCTAAATTATATTAATGGCAAAATAAAAATTGTTGAGGCAGCCCAACACGATGTGATGGAATCTGTTGAATCTGACATAGAGGAAAATATTTGTACACAGACAGAATCAGTTATTTTCCTTCTTCAAATAATATACTTCAAACGTTAATTCCTCAAGATAGAACCGCAGAAATTAATGATAAAATTTTAAATCGAGATTTAACCAATTTGTCGTGTCCAGCTTGTAGCAATGGCGATATACCAACTGGTGCGCATCTATGTGCTATATGCAAAAATGCAGTACATTTAATGGACAAATGTTTGTTATCATTTGGTGATGAAGAAGGATATGGTGAACGAAGAATTTGCAAGAAATGTTCTGTAGAAAAAAGTACGCCAGATCTATTAGCTTCTAGTGAAATTGAAAATTGGAGAGGATTGGCAAAACAGAAAAGCGGGAAACGTACCGCAAAGTATTTAGGGCAAAATATACGCGCTATTCAGGATTCCTTGTCATACACAAAAAATAATAATATACCTATTTTAAAAAATGGTAGCAATATGTCCTTACGTCCTATTAAATTGGGCAAACAAATTATTTCCATTATTAACACATGTGCTTTTGATAGCATTTTTCAAATAATGTTGGCTGCATCTGTGGATTATCCTTTATTACAAGACAAGGTATGTTATCAAAAAACACATTTGAATTTCAACAGGCTATAAGAGCCGAACGCGGATAGTAGTGCGTTAGTTTCGGTGAAAATTAATTTTTTATCGAAATAATTTGTATGTTATCAAATTTATGTTATCACATTCATGGGAATGTTTATATTTGGTATATTATTAGCCACTTTATAAATTAATTTACTCATTACAATTGTCAAATTTTACATTATATTTTAATTTTAATTCTACTATTTAACTATAATTAATTAGCAAAATTTTCTTTGTTTCTTAATATAATATAAAAAAAACGGATAATTATTTTATATATAGACTTTCCCAAAATAAGTTTATGCTAATTTATTTTTACTATATTTATGTTTCGCAATATTTTTACTACATTTATGTTTAGATGCATGAACTACGGAGTAGTGTACCATTGTTTAATATAGTATTAGATACTATAGACAAAGGTATGAGGACGCATACATACCGACTACGCACACAAATTTTGTCTAAAATATTTCCCGTAAAACAGGCAGCGTATAAAAAATGTAACATAATTGACTGCGAAACAAGCGTGAGTCATTTAGCTAATATACTATTTGAAAAATCTCCTAGCTTTGAGGAAGTATCTTCTTGCAATAAAGGTTGTCCACCACGTCAGAAAAAACTAATTGTAATTCAGATAGGAAGCGATGTTTTATCTAATGCTGAATTATTTAAAGACGTAATAAAACTGCATGTTATGCTACCTGAAGGAAATCAATGTTGCAAGAAAAACTGCAATGGTATAGAAGAATCAAAAATATCTTTGCCAGGTATAAGTATATTCTTTGCTCACAATTTCTACTAAAACATTGCATATGCTATATACGTTGTATTGTATTGTAGATTTTTTATTTTATTTGTGAAACGGAAATAAATATGCACAAAAATTAATAATTTTATCATATTTATCATATCGTTAAAACAGTTTGTTTTCATTTTTAAATGTTTAATTATGCGCAAACACTACATATAATTTTAAATATTTTATTATTTAAAACTATATCTTATTATTTAATAAATATAAATTTTTAAAAATAAAGGAATAAAATAAAGTAGATTTCTGAACGAGAAAAACATCGGGCGAGTGTAACCAAATCGTGATTCAAATTCGCAATCTTCGTCTTACTAACCTATATCAACTAACAATAAGTTCTCAATACTAATATTCTTAATATTAATCTCTTCCACTTGATTACGTATCTAAATACTATCTAAATACTAACGTTGTTTATAAAAATTTAATTATGTTTAATCTTGATTCTTCTCAGGAATTACTGTATTATTTGATGTTTATGATACTCTAGTAAAATTAAAGGACATACCCAGTGAGTTTATAAGCCCTGAAAATGAAAAATATAAATTAATAGGACTGGTTGATTATACAGGACCTAGTATCCAGACGAAATTGTCTAATGCAAGCATTAGTCACTTCACAGCATTAGTATTCCGTTTTGGTGGATTCGATATGACGATATGACAGCGCATATCACGTTGATACAGGAAACACATAAAGTTCAACCACATGTAGTGTTATATACAAAATATATACAATAAATATATATAACAAAAAACTTATTCCTGTTTTTATACCATAATCATACACATTACATATAGATATGTATATGCAATATATACATTGCATCTGAAAAATTAAATAGATGAAAAGGATAAATGTATGAAATGGTATGAATGTATTTAAAAAATACAGTAATTCTCTTTACGATTAATATCATTATTTTTTATTCATATATCATCTAAATATCTTCATGATTTTGCTAAAATTTGTTGCTAAATATTTAAGTCAACTATATAATTTCAATGCACTAATAAATAGAACATAGTTTTCTGTGCAAACAAAAATTTTTAAAATAAGTCCAGATTTGTAAACAGTTCAACAATGGCACTTACAATATTTTTTCTAAACAGTTTAAGAGGAACTGTATACTATTTTCAAAACAAATTCCATGTTACACGCTAATTTAATCCGTAATGACATCAACATCTGAGGATACATATGACATCGCGAATTTTGAAAGCCTAGGAAATATACCTTATAAGAAACCATTATTATTTTCAGTAGTACTTCTCTCTCGTATGACGTACACTTTGGGGTTGGTTTTGGCATAAAGAGTATCGAACCGAAAATTAAACTAGTGTATATTGTAAGCACATAATTAGCACTATTATAGTATGTGTTCTTTTTTATTTTTTTTTTAATTTTTAATGGGCGTTCGAACTTATAAGTTAGCATACGTTAGTAAACAGATTACGATTGAGAAATTTTCGAAATTATTATTATTTTTGGTACTTCTCTCTTGTACGACGTAGACTTTGGGATTGTTTTCGCGTATAAGGGATGCAGCACAAAAATCGTCAGCATGGAGTATATTTTTTAGGACAATGCACGATATTTCGCAGGAAGTTTCATGGAATTCTGCTGATTGGTTTTACAGCGAAAGAGACATATGTAATGTAGGGGTTGTTTACCGCAAATAAGGGTGGAGCAATAAAATCGGTCAATATGTATTTTGCGAGCAATAAAATCGTAAAACAGATTACGATCGAAAAATTTTCGAAATCGTTATTATTTTTGGTACTTCTCTCTTGTATGACGTAAACTTTGAGGTTGTTTTCGGTGTAAAGAGTAGCGTACCGAAATTTAAACTGGTGTATATTGTAAGCACATTATTAGCACTAAATTATAGTATAAGTGTTTTTTTAATTATTTTTTTATAATGGGCGTTCTAACTTTTTAAAAGTAAGCATAAAAATAATTTCTCGCTAAACGACTACAGCAATAAAATCAAGATTAGAGCAATAAATTAGCACATAAAGAGCACTAAATCCTCCGTACGTCTCATGTCATTATGCCCATGTTGGCATACTAGCTTAATAGACATTAATATGAAGACACTTATTGTACTTTTTATATTTTAAGTTTATTATAAATTAACTTATTATAATTAAAATCTTATTTAAATTAATAAAGGAACGTGATATTACTTAACAATAAAATGCCTTGCCATTGTTTACGAAAAATAATGTCCTTGTTCTATAACATTTGAAGTGCACTAACTTTGAAAATTTTATATTAGGATCATGTGTTTTTGATTCTGCAGAATCTAAACAATTATTGCAAATTATATTTGTTTTAGAAATCCTAGACAGAATATAACCGCTTGCGTTATACAACGCAAAATGTGTATGTACAACTGTTGCTGTTTGATAACTATCGACGCCATTTTACTTCAAATCCACAGATTGTCCAGACTCTTACTTCTAGGGACACTAGCCTAGTAAAAGCGTCTCACTAAAATCGCCGGCATGGCTGCTCTCAGGCTTCTCTCTGCTTTTGCTAACCGAGTTTAGTGAGAAAAAGGTCACCCAGACGTGACTAGAGGTTTGTTCGCGTTGCTTGCACTTTTTACACTTCAATTCTAGTGAGTTCTCTAGGAATGTAATAAATGTACTAATTTATTTAGTTATTTGTACAAAACAGCTCGAATGCCAAAGTGCATAAGCTGTCAAAATGGCGCATGAAATCAATATTAATGAAATATTAGAAAATATTGAAGAAATAGTGGATACATCCGACAATGAGGAATTATTTTTACCTGCAGCTCCAGCATATCCGGACGCTATATACTATGCTGGTATGCAAAAGTATATATATTTTGCTCAATAAAATAATAAAATGTTTACTAATACTAATACTAATAATATTAATACTAATACTAATATACTAATAATATTAATACTAATACTAATATTAATATTAATAATTATTTACTGATAAAAGAACAATTTCTGTATTTTTTTATATTTTAGATGACGAACTGCTACATTTAATACAATTAGGATTAAGAGGTATACTACGTATTCACCACATCAAAATTAATAATTATATAGAAAATGTTGTTCAAAATTATATCGATAAAGATTTCATAATGCATTTTCGTTTATCACGTCCAGTTGCATATCATCTTATTGAGCGTTTTACAATATCTGAAATTTTTACATCTCTGCAAGGTATTTCATTATTTATATTATTTATTTTAAAACTGCATATAATTTGTAATATTAGAACTTGATTGTATATTTATTTAATAGATTGTAATTTATAAAATAGGTATTTTAATTGTTAAATGTAGTTATATTTTATTTTAGTGTTAATTGGTAAATGTGGTTATATTTATCTAATCTATTCAACATTGCAGAATATGCAGGATATGCGTCAATTTAAGCAGAAAAACATATTTTAACGTATTTGTGGCATCTTGGTTACGAAAGTGCAGGATATCGTGACGTCACTGACCGGTTTGACATTACAATTAGTACATTTTGCATGTAATTTTAACAAGAGTAACAAACTTTGTAATGCAACTTGCTCTACATATAATAAGATTTCCTACATTACAAGAAAAAAAAGAAACAATGGCATATTTTCTTGAAAATAAACAGTTTCCTGGAGTCATCGGTATCGCATTTATAATCCATTTTTGTTATATTACTATATGTAAACGTTCTTTATAATTTACTCATATACATGAAACTTAAAATTTGTTTGTAGGTGCTGTGGATGGCACGCACATCCGAACTGATGAACCAACACAAGATCAGGATTCCTATGTTAATAGGAAACACTATTTTTCTATACACATACAAGGTGTAGTAGATCACAAACCGATATTTCTAAATGTGTTTATTGGATATCCCGGATCTGTACATGATGCAAGGATTTTCCGGGAATCTCGTTTGTACGATTGTCTTCAGGAAATCTGTTCAAGTTAGTGATATATTTACGTTTATTAATGTATTTATTTTTACTTTATATTAAATTAGATAAAAACAAATTATTTTTTAGGAGGTTCTTACATACTTGGGGATAGTGCATATTCTTGTTTGGAACACCTAATGATTCTATTACGTCCAGACTCGGAAAAGATAGTCGAACGGAAGGTCGTAACTTACCGTCTCTCGAGAACAGATGCTTTTCGGCACGTGCCTCGAGTCGAGTGAATTTTAGGGCCCGAGGTCAACGACTGGGAAGGTCGTTATTACTCTGTTCGTAGGGCATTCACTCGGTGGTCTTTTTTAGGTAAGAGAATCGAATCTCTTTTACGCGGACGGGACCTTGTGCAATCTCAGGATGAGGCGATGAGAGAGGGATTAGTAAAAGAAAATAAATTTTCTTTTAAACATTATAATTTATTCATAATTAGTTAAACGAGAATTTCTAATTAAAAATGAAGAAGCTTATAACATGTAACTAACATATATATGTAAGAGTCTGTTAAGTACCGATATATATATATATATATTGTGTAATTGATGTGAATGTGTACGAAAACGCGTTACAACAGTACGGAGGTCATCGATCGGAACAGCATGGAGGAAATTCTATTATTTTTAGATAGAGGTTCCGATCGGGTTACAATAAATATATAAGTTATGACGTTGCCGTCCCGACGCGCGTCTATCCCACCCTAATCGCGGGGCAAGGGCTGAGCGGCCGCGCCACGCGAGAGAGCACAAGAGCCGAACCGAACTTCCGGAGAGACGAATGCGATAGAGCGACAATTATTGTAATTAATTCGCGTTTATTTTTACATTTCTTTATGTATCACGGGAGTCTTATTACGCGGAATTCTATGACGAGGAGAAGAAAAGGTAGCGAGATAGAAAAAGTTTGAGCTACAACCAGAGGGCTAAATCGGACACGGGCAAAAACGGACAAACAAAGGAAATAATATTTGCCGAGGCCGTCCGGGCAAGGTCGCCGTTAATAGACGGAAAGCGTGGATCCTCGCGAGCACCCAGGACCGCATAGCAGCGGAGCGAGAAAGTCGCCCGGAAAAGCGGAGGAAGAAATCTCCACGCTGCAGTTTGGCGAAGCCGGACCGGAGTTAAACGAGCAACTTCAAGGTCACGCTGCCCCGAGTTCGAATCGGCCTTAAAAATAAGGCTGCCAGCCATTAATAACAATGTTATTGAAGATTAGCGATCCGGGCGCCGTAGCTCTACCTACGGCCTTGAATAAGCCGAAGGGCGGCGATATATCACGCGACGCCATAATTGGGTCAACGCGCGCACCCCCGTTCGCGCAGGATTGAGTCGCGATATCGACCCAAAGGAATAGATCCTTCATTCTCGTGTGGACTGTCTGTCGCGTTGGCGTACCCGCTATCGTGCCCTGCCGAATTTCACCAAGGTTATCGCGGTTCTCGAAGGGCCCCGACGATATCGAGAAGGAGGCCGAACAACCAGAAGATAGATTTCCTACCGGTGAGGCTATCCGTGTCATAATTCGCGAGGAATTATATATATTGTAATGTCCGAGTCTTGACCGCTCTGACGCTGTCGCGAGCTCTCTTAGTGCATTTTTATGGCGTTTTGCGTGGGCTAAGCCCGCATTCTCGTTCGCGATTTAGGCCGAAGTCCCATGGTGCGGAATAGAAGTGCGGAATAGAGAATGCGTCATAGACACAGCCAATCAGAGCTATGCCGCAGTGTTTACGATTTTTCCTGCATGCGTTCGTGGCGTCGTCGTTGCGTTAAAGAATTGCGTCATAGAATTTTTAGCCATAACCTTAGTATTTGATCTGTGTATTTGAGTGCCTAAATAATCATACTTGGACTAAACTGGTTGAAGGCATATTAAATATTTATTTAAAAAAAATCTGTGTATTTGAAGTTAAACCAGTTAAGTTTTTTTATATTTGATAATGTAAGTAGAAATATTCTTAATAAAATGGATGAATGTGAGTCTAATCAAGTACGTGATAATGTAAGTAAAAATGTAAGTAAAATTATTCACATATTATTTTAACATATTAAGATGTAGATTGAGCAATTATTTTTTGTAGTATTATCACTGCTCTTACTGCAATTTTTTCCTGCCAAAAGAAAATTTTAATTACACGGATCATACATGTTTCTCGCACATGGATTTAAAAAATGAAACTTTTTATGTGGATGAAAAAAATCGTTTATTTAAAGGTTAGTTTTTTGTTTTGCTAAATACAATTTGATCGAAATTTGGTACTACTTTATTATATATGCATACATAACAAATATCATAAATATATGTTATACAATTTTAAAATTGTAGGTAAATTAAACTCTGCTGAAAATCCTTCAGAGACAATGCCTGAGGAGGAGGAATTGCTACAAGAATCTGAAGTACATCATAATGATTTTGATGTAGATGAAGATGACCAAATGGAAGAAAGTTACGTCCACCAGAAAAGAAAAAATGTCGAAGCAAGCAAGACAGGCGTTGGCTCGAAGCTGATGAAATTTTAATTACTGCAGTTCAGATGAGACCTTGTTTGTGGAATCACACAATAGACGTAAAAAAGAGAACTACATTAAAAGTTTGTGATGCATGGTTTGACGTTTTGAAAGAACTAAAAG
This sequence comes from Lasius platythorax, assembly GCA_963971435.1. NCBI lineage: Eukaryota > Metazoa > Arthropoda > Insecta > Hymenoptera > Formicidae > Lasius > Lasius platythorax. Next base: position 3,127,432 of record OZ020547.1, on the reverse strand, counting down.
GTAAGTAAAAAATAAACATATTTAAATTTTTTTGCTATTGAAAACTTATCTATACATTTCATGAATAACAAATATATTTTTAGATTATAAATTCACTTTAGAAGATGTGAAAAAGCGTTGGAGAAACCTACGAGACTCTTTCAATAAAGCAAAGAAGAAGAAAAATACATACTTACCTAGTGGTTCAGCAGCGCCTACAACAAGTGATGATAGTACTTTTCGACATTATGAAAACATGTTGTTTTTAATTGATAAACTGAAGCCCAGGACGTAAGTGTAAAAACTATAAATAATAATTTTTTAAATAATAGACCAAATATTTTATAAAATAATTATTTTATTTTTTAGCACAACAAGTAATATTTCAAAAATGTCACATTCATGTGACTCAAATGAAGCTCCTTCAATTTCCACTGCTTCAGATGTTATTGCAATTGAAGAATCGATGATAGACAGTGACTCTTTGAGTACATCTGGAATCAATAGCAATATTTCTGAAAACAGTAGCTTCATCGAGCACACTAAACGTAATTTCGCGTAAGACATTTTTGAAAACTATGTATTTACATTGCCCGTTTTTCAGGAAGCGACACAGACGACACAGTGTAACACTGTCGCTTGCTGAAAGCAGGCATTATTAGCATTTAGTTTTTTTTTTTTTTTTAAATATAATTGATAAAACAATCTGTCTAGGATAGACATTAAGCGATAGTTATAATGAGAATTTAAGATAGGCGTGCATGGTCTAAGCCCAGTGGCTCATCTATTTCATTTTAAGCACTTTTAGACAGTGATTAGGTCTTGCGGTATTCTTCTCTTTAGCCTATAGAAGATTTTCTTGCGGTTCATTAGATGTGATGCCAATTTATTAGGGTGATTTTGTAGGCGGGTTTTATACGCTTTAACTCTGGTTTTGATTTCTTCCTTAACAGTGGGAATGTCGAGATCATGATGAAGCCTGTTATTGGTAATGTACCAAGGTGAGTTGGTGATCATACGAAGAATTTTGGATTGAAATCGTTGTAGAATTTCAATGTTTGAGTTAGCTGTTGTGCCCCATAGTTGTACACCGTACGTCCAGATTGGTTTGAGAATGCACTTGTATAATAATAATTTATTCTCAAGAGAAAGTTGCGATTTTTGGCACATTAGCCAATAAAGTTTTCTTAGCTGGATACCCATTGCCTTTCGCTTAGTGAATATGTGTTTTCTCCATGTAAGTCTTCTGTCCAAATATAGTCCCAGGTATTTGGCCTCATTAGCTTGGGGAATTTGAACTCCATTAAGATGAACAGGTGGGCATGTTTCTCGTCTAATGGTGAAGATTACGTGTATAGATTTATTTTCGTTTGGTTGTATTCGCCAGTTTTTAAGCCATTGTGATATGTTTTTAAGGCATCTCTGTAGTTTAGTAGATGCCGCAGCTGGGTTATCATCGATGGCTAAGGCCGCTGTATCATCTGCAAAGATTCCTATTACCACACCTTCGGTGGTAGGGAGATCAGATGTGTACATGAGGTACAGGATTGGACCCAAGACACTACCTTGTGGAACTCGTGCTTGTATTGTATAAAGTTTAGAAGCTTTATCATTTTGTTTAACAAAGAAATGTCAATTGTTTAGATACGATCTAATAAAAACATAATAGTTTATTGGGAGTGTTTTTTTTATTTTATATAAGAGTCCTTCATGCCAGACACGGTCAAAAGCTTGCGATATGTCGAGGAATATTGCAGAGCAGTATTTTTTTTGTTCAAAAGTAGTGTTAATTTTTTTTACTAGCCTATGTATTTGTTCTATTGTGCTATGTTTTTGTCTAAAGCCGAATTGATAGTTCGGTATTATTTGGTTTTTCTCTATTATCGGCATTAATCTCTTCAGAAAGAGAATTTCCAATACTTTGGAAGAGATTGGAAGAAGGCTAATCGGGCGATAAGATTTAACATCCTCAGCTCTTTTACCAGATTTAAGTATCATAATTACTTGAGCCACTTTCCATTGCTGCGGTACAAATCCTCTCTTTATGATTGCATTATAGAGTTGAGTGAGGTAAATAATTGCTTCTTCTGGAAGTTCCCTTAGTATTTTGGCAGTAATTAGGTCATATCCTGGAGCTTTATGTTGGTTTAATTTCCTTATCGCTTGTGTGACTTCACTTTTTGTGAATTTGCTGATGGGCAGATCTAGCTGGTGAGTCCGATTTAAGAGGTGGAGCACTTCATCCATTTTTTTGAGTCTCCTTGGAAGGAATTAGGTACAAAAACTTCATGCAGGTGTTCTGCAAATGTTTCAACTCTTTCGCTATCATTTTTGGCCCATGTATTATCTTTTTTGCGTATAAATGATTGAATAAGTATAGGTCGTTTAAGTTTTTTTGTTGCTTTCCAAAGGGAGTAGTCAGTTGCTGCTGTTGCGTTTAGATTCTTGAGGTAAGTTTGTATTCCCTGATTTTTATCACTGTTTAGTAGTTGTTTAAGTTTTGCAGTAATTGAGTTTAGCTGTGTCTTATCATAAGGAAATCTAGTTTCTTGCCAGCGCTTCCTTGCCTTCCGCTTTTCAGATATCATTTCTCTTATAGACATTGAATATTGGGGTATCTTGTCATTGTGATTTAGATTAACCGGTGTGGAGTTCCATGCGGATTGTTGTATACAATTATTAAAATGTTCAACAGCTTCTATGATGTCATCATCGGTTTGTAAGGCTAATTTATTATTAAGAGAAGAGGTCACTAGCTGCCGAAAACAGGGCCAGTCTGTTTTGTTATTATGAAGTTTGCATGGTTTACAATTGGTGGCAATTTTCCTGTTCAGTGTGATTATAACTGGCGAGTGATCTGATGAGAGGTCAAGACTAGATTGGCAGTTTATGTGGGCATTAGCAATTCCTTTTGATAAACAAAAGTCTATTAAGTCGGGAATTTTATTGCTATCCGTGGGCCAATAGGTCGGTTCTCCAGTTGATATGATGTTTAGTTTCATAGCTTGGATAGCAGATATTAACTGACGTCCCTTAGGGTTAACTAATCGTGATCCCCAATGCTTATGTTTGGCGTTGTAATCACCTCCAGCTAGGAATCTTGAACCCAGTGATTTAAAAAAAGTTTCATAATACTCTCTTTTGATATTATATCTTGGTGGACTATATATAGCTGATATTAGAATTGGTTCTTTCCAGTCTTCAACTATTATGTTAGTAGCTTGTATCTCGTTAGTACGATAGTGTTTTTCCTCATGATGTTTAATGTTGTTTTTTATTAGAATGGCAGAGCCACCATGTGCTGTGTTGTCCGGGTGTGTTGTATGATAAAACCTATATTTTGGTATATTGAAATAGCTTTTATTTGTGAAATGTGTTTCGGAAATTAGCAGGATATCAATTTGTTGTGTTTCTAAAAAGAGTTTTACTTCAAGAGTATGTTGTGAGAGCCCGTTAGCATTCCAAAGTACTATTTTCAGGGCATCGAATTTTACGATATTTTTGCCGTGAGTGTAGTGATTAGATTTGTTAATGTCATCATCTGTTGCATTATTTACTTGAACATATCCATCAATTCTTTCATTTCGTTTGGACCATTATCTGGTTGTGATACTATATCTTGGGGAGGTTTGTCTCTGTTTGTCTGTCTGTCCTTAACTGATTGCGCATAAGTAGTTCCGGAGGGAATAGACTGTGAGGGAATTAATTTATTAATTCTAGTATTAGTATCTGTATTAGGATTTTTCGTTTGATCTGCCATGTGATGTTTTCTCCTCAGCTGAGGGTACCTTGATTTTTGTAGATTTTGATAAACTATGCATCCTTTATAGTTGGCTGGATGATTTCCCTCACAGAGTACGCATTTAACATTGTCAGATCTACCTTTTCTTGCACATTTATCTTAGGAGTGGTCTCCGGTGCATTTAATGCATTTTGGTTTACGCCAGCAGTACGCTTTTGTATGCCCATATTGTTGGCAATTAGCACATTGCGGTATATCTCGTCTAGGTCGTGGTGGTTCAAATGTAACTCGGCAGTGGACTAGACTTCTTACTTCATAAATTTGTTTATGTCTTTAGGTAGTAATTCAACTACAAACAGAGGCAAAGATTTTTTTGTTCTTGTTGATTTAATATTCCATATATTAGTGACTGTGTGATCTAGTTCATCTAGGGCTTTTATAATTTCGCTAGTATCCATGGATGAGTGTAAATTTTTAAGTATAACCTTGAAGTCCCTTTCTTGTTTAGGTTTATATGTGTAGAATTCAGTTTCCTTAAGTTCTAGCTGCTTGACAATGGTTGTATAGGCTTCAGATGTCCTAGGTAAGATTTTGACTTGGTCATTCCTGAGTACTTTAATCTCGTAGTTATTGTTGACATAATCGTTTAACAACTTGATTAGGGGTTGTACATTGTTGACTTTGTCCACAAAGATAGGTGGTGGTTTGGTCAGTTTTTCGTTAGTGCTTGGATCAGTTTCAGGATGATCTTCAGTCTCAAGATTTTCGAATCTATTAGATATGGGCACCGGTGTGCTTAGCCAGTAGTTGTTAAGTTTTGTTTGTTTCAGATTTCTTGATAGATTTTCGGGGCTATTCCGCTGTCTTTTCCTTCTAATTTCAGTCCAGTTATTATCAGCAGTGATTTGATAGTCCATGCCTTCTTTCACATTAACATCCGCACTACTTGGTGTTTTTTTATTTTCATCTCTAGGCAAATTAGTAGGTATAGAGTCACTAAGGGAGGAAGACCGTTGTCTGTTAATCAGGGTGTTTTCCAGTAACACTTGTGAATTTATCGATTTATGGTTGGATAAAGTTGTATCTTGTTGGATATTGTTATTATTGTTGTTGTTTGAGTCAGAGCTCGTTTTATAAGGTGTATTTTTTTTAAGCAATGATTGGCCCCCCCCAGAATCCTTGGGGCCAGCCTCCAGAGAGGATGGATTGCCCGAGTTTTTACCCGGAATACCACCTGGGGTAGTTTCAACTGAATATGTTTTCTCCATTGTTAGTTTTGTTAGTTTTGGTTCGCCCCGGGTATTTTATTTCCCCGGTACCCTACGGCAAGCCGTCGAGTGTTCCCCGATCCACCGCCTGGGGAGGCGCCCGATGGGGGACTAACAACCCCACACGGGATTTAGTTTTAATGTACATATTTATAATATTTTTATCAAGTTTTATGCTTAATATTTGTATGTTATGTTTTAGGTCCAAAGAAGAAACATGAAGACGTTGAATTTCAGAAGCAGTTAGTTAACATTCTATCGGAGTGTAATCAACCTGCTAATGGATTTTTACTTCATTTGGGTGACATTTTAAACAGATTGCCGTACAAAGAAAGAAGAACTCTTGAAAAAGAAATTTTAGATTTAGCTTACAAAGTGGAAGAAAGAGCAGGACTTACTTAATAATTTAATACTCATTTATCACTGATCCTGGTTGAAAATATTCAACTGGTCTTCCAGCTAGTTATTTTGAACCGGGACATTAAAATTATATTTATGATAAGACTTGTGATTTAAAGTATATAATATATTTCTATGACATTCTTGTTTAAACGATTATTTTCAATAAAAACTATAATTTCTTACATTTTTTCTTGTTTATTTCAATTAATTACATAGAAAATATTGTTAAATACATGAAATAATAACATTTCAATATTAAAATATATGTAAACAGTTTTGAGTCATAAATGTACAAAGCATTAAGAAAAGTAAAAAAAATATTTTGTAATATTATATATATATATATACATTATTATAATTGAATTCTACAAATCATTATTTTCAAAATTTAGAAATCATTGTTTACAGCTTTTTCCCATTGTCAATTTACAGCACCTTCTTTCATAAAATAATTAGCGAATCTCTCTCTATAGACGCGTGATAAATTGCTGGAAGACACATTGTTTGCTTGCTTTATTATACTTTGAATAGCAAGCGATGGTTGTTGTTTGTCGTTATCAGTGCAATTAAAATATCTTCTATCTCTAGAATGCTTTACAAGTTCTTTACTAATAATGAAATTATGTAAACATAGAGTGGCTAACACCATTATTTCAGCTTTCTTCACATATGTATTAATTGGTCTTCGGAAAATTCTCCAGCGTGCCACAAGGATGCCAAAAGCACTTTCAACAACTCTTCTTGCTCTGCTTTGACGGTAATTGTAAACCTTTTTTTTAGGTCTAATTGTGAACGTCTTGGATAAGGACGCATCAAATAAAATGATAATGGATACGCTTCATCACCTATCAAAACGAATGGCAATTCATACTGGCCAACTTTAGAAGGTGGAGGTACACTTAAAGTATTTCCTTCAAGTCTTGCTTTTAATTCACTGTTACCGAATACTCCTGCATCACTACATCGACCTTCCGCTCCTACATCAACCAAAATAAATCTGTAGCGTGCATCAGAAACAGCAGTAAGATTTATACTATGAGTTTTTTTGTAATTGAAATATGTGGAACCGCTGTGAGGTGGAGCCTATAATTACAATTTTAAATTATGTTATTTATATTTATATATATATATATATATATATATAAACTCCCTGAAATAAAACATACAAGTAAAGCTTCATCAAACATTTACCTCTATCTGAATATGTTTCCCATCTATAGCTCCAATGCAATGGGGAAAATTCCACTTTCTTTCAAATTCTTCAGCAATTTTCATCCATCCATTATAGTTTTATAGACTCTTCAACCATCATTATTTTGTTTTCCATATTCACATAAAACACAAAGTTTTAGCAAAAAACGTCACCAATACTGTATGGCGTGTATGACCGAGACAGTACTGTGCCGAGGCTGCATCACGCATTCCGCATTCCGCAAGTCTTTGACCGGCCTGTTCACATGGTGCAGAAAAATGACCAAAAATGCGTCAATGCAGTTCAAAAATTTAAAAATATTGTTTTCAACTTTTTAATATTCAATACAAAATTTCATTTAATATTATATTAATAATTATTATTGCTATTACAAATATTATTTTTTATAAAAACGTTTGAATTATTTTAATAAAATGTTTATTATATCAATTATTTTTATTCCAGATGCGTCATTGCTCGTCTATGACGTACCATGTGCACAGGGCGCAGACATTTGCAGAATCCGTTGATGCGGCATAGCTCTGATTGGCTGTGTCTATGGCGCATTCTCTATTCCGCATTTCTATTCCGCACCATGGGACTTCGGCCTTAGTGTTAGCGAGCGACCGACGTCAAGCGGCGAGAGCTTCGAGACTGTAGTCCTGTAATTGATTCGCGAAAAGTAATCGTCTCTTCGGGATTCGGTCGGGTATTGCGTTGCGCATTTTTCGTTGTCGCGTATTTGCGTATATCGTGTAATAATCCGTTCATCGTTGAATCGTGTGTCCCATTATTGCGTACATTAAGAATCGGAATTGTGCTGTGTGAGCGTAGCGCGGGTGGAAAGCGCGAACAGAATATCGCGAGCGAGAGAGCGTGCGTCGCTCGCGAACACCGGTGAGCGAGAGAGAGAGAGAGAGAACAAGTGCGCGCGCGCGAGAGAGAGAGAGTAAGCAGTATTTCTGCCGCCCGACGGATATCGATTTCGCCGTCGTAGATTGCGCGTTATCTTACACCAAAGCTTTTGTCGCGAGATTCTCGATCTTTCCTCTAATATGTCGGGCCCATGCAAGTCTCTCTCGCTAGTGCATGAAAGTATCGCTTTCTTAAAACATATTGTTAATTAGCCGAAGAGTCGTTAAACGACCGAAATTGCGTCACTCGCGTATGAATTACGGCCGCGCTATTGTTATCGAGTTCAATTCACCACATCTAGATCATTATACCGCGATTATTAATGTTGCCGCCGTATCATTGATTTTATGTGGTATTGCATTGCCGAAAAGTTATGTTAATTTTGGTCGCGGTAACTCAGTTTTCGGTTTATGATTTTTGTATCGGCTTCTCTTATTATTATGTTATCCGACTTCATTTATAATTCTCTTTCTGTTATTATCAACGGATACGTTGTCGCCCTGATTGTCTATATTGTATTGTACTGAGTAATTCTGATTTCTGGCAATTCTCTTGTCATATTATTTTCATGTAAATTTTCTTGGCTTGATAATTAGCCTAATAATCAGCCTTATGTCTTTCCCTCATCTCTTTTCATATCATCAATCAATATTAATTGGCATCACATTTTCTTCTATATAATTGAGATCTAATAAATATGATATTATTTTGCCAGTATACTATCGCGTCCATTATTTTCGTGTTTGTGTCTCGCCACCTGTAATATTCTCTTAATTCGTCCGATTTTGCGTGTTAAATTGTAATTTAGTTATTTCGCGGCAACACACACCTCCCTGCCCCTCTACCGTTAGGAGAGCTAACCGGCCCGTAGCGAGCTTATCGGCCACGATTTCGCGTTGGATATTGTTTGTCGTGAATTGACGCGTGCAAGGCCGCGTCTGGCGCCCAACCTCTAGTCTCTTTCGTGTGTCGCATAATCTAAGGCCATTTGTCCGCTGCGGTACGCGCGGTACGCGCGGAACGCCTTAAAACTGAGTTCCCCTCGCGTATTCAAGAAAACTATTCCAATTACAATTTTTTTGTCGACAACCACTTATTCCCCGTTTGAGCTCCGAATGGGCGAAAAAGTCGTCGCAAAGTATAAATTAAAAGTTCTAATTACATGTGTGTGTGTGTGTGTAAGGTATCAGGTATTATGTACTTCTTCGAGCAGGATGGTGGATAGTTTATAAATTTGCCAAAAGAATTGGATTGGAACGGCCACGGGATATCTGCGGGAGGGATGGAAACATGGAATTGCTGTATCAGGGGGAGATTCAATTAAGATTTTCTTCAGATCGGCAAGATTTACAGGACCTGGTCCGATGGTGAAGGCATCATCGGGGAGAGGATCCGTGTATGGAGGGAGGATATTTAAATAATGATCTAGGAGATTTCTGTAAAACAGAGGGGAAAAATCATTTTCGGTGGGAGGTGGCGAGGGTGATGGAAGAGAGGAATCTCCGAGTTCGATTACAGGAGGCGAGGGCGATCTCGGGGACTCGTGGAAAGAAGATTGTGAGGGAGAAGGGGGAGGGGAGTCTTCTAAGATGATTAAGGGTGGTGAAGGCGATCTTGGTGGAGTACGCAAGGATGGCGGAGAAGGAGGAGGGGGAATTGGGACTCTCGGAGATGGCGAGTTCTCTCTCGAGAGAGGAGGGGGAGTTGGGATCGGTTGTCGCGAGAGGGAGAGAGGGGTACAGAGGGGGAGGACTGCCGTTCCGACGAGATTGGAGAAAGTCGGGGGTGGTTAAGTATGTGTGGATGATTGTTCTGAGTATCAGAGGTATTATTACTTATGCTAGTTGCTGAATCAATGTTTACATTAATCGCTGAATCATTATTTATACTAGTAGTTGAATTATTATTTATGCTAGTTGCTGGATTATCAGTGTGATTTTCCGCCGAAGCCCGAGCCAGTAGTTTTCTTAATTGTCTGTTCTGACGATTTCGCGACTGTTTGGCGACCGCTCTAGACTTTCGCCTAGGTTTCTCTACTGGGGGAAACGGGTAAAGAAAAAATAATAAGAGAAAAGGAAAATCGATATCTTTTCTCTCGAGAAGAATTTCTCAAGATTGGGAAATAATTTTTGGATTTTGTGATTTAAATAAATTCGAAATATTATATATGTATATGTATGTATATTTGTTAATATACAGTCATCTGTTTTAAAAGAGGAAAGGGAAATTTGAAGAGGTAGAATGAGATGTAGCGGATCATTGTCATTAACGTTTAAAATTCCGGATATTGTTGGGAGAGGATACGATGGGAAAGAGGTAGCGCGTGAGATAGCAAGAATGCAGGAAGCTTTGAGCGACAGACGAGGAGTAAAAGAAAATCGCGAGTTTGCGCTGCTATAATGCAGGAGACTCTGAACGATTTGAGAGGATTAGAGAATCGCGAATGCCACTGCAATAATGCAGAGGACTCTGAACGATCTGGAAAGATTAGTAAAAGGGAAGTTTCTCAAAAGAAAATTTGATTAGAGGGATGAGAGGAGAAAGAAAAATAATACAAATTAAATTTCAAATAATCGCTAAATGATATATTTGTTAGCAATCAAAAAATTGTTCCAAAAAGGGGAAGGGCCGAGCAGTGAATTTTATGTGTTATAATAACTTACTGCTTATAGAGTGCGCTGTTTTTATAGACGTGGTAGACGTAGTTTGGTGAATTTATTCGTCAGTCGGGAGCCTGGCAGTGGTCTCAGCTTCCCAGCAAGGGCTTCTCGGATGGTTCAAGACGGTAGCTTTAGCACTCGTCACCAGCACTGCCACTTGGCACTTTGCGCACTTTGTAGTCTTTTGACTTTTGTCGGGTTTAGCACGGGTGCGGACTTCGTACGCTATCGTACTTTTGTCAGTATATAAGATGTCACACAATGTAATGATGTATATGGAATGCTGCGCTCCGAGAGAATCTCGGTTTATATTTCGTTTTTGGTACACGCCCTCCGTTTAACCATTGGAAATTTTAACGAATTAGGATTCTTAATTATCCTTCTCACGAATTTTAGTTACCTCCTCCGTAGGGTAAGTTAGAAAAATGTAACGAATCGGAAGGTTTGTTTTAGCTTCTACGAATCGGAGAGCGTCTTCCAAAAGTTCTAAGTACTGCGCCTTCGGCGGCAGTGTTTGTCCGGCGTAATTTATGTTTAAGGAAGCGCGTGATGCACCGCTAATGGGCTGGAAAATCAACCCCGGAAAGGGGTTGATTTTTACTACCCTCTTCAGACAGCGATTATGCATATGTCGCGTCTGCTGTCCGAGTGCACGTGCAGCTTTCGGGCACCAACGTGCGCTTATCGGCGTTCGTCTTTTCATTTTTTTCTATTTATTATGATCTCTCTTGTGGGAAAGTGACGGTTTGTCCATACTTTCAGTTTCAGTCAACAGCCCGTTACTAAAATATTGACAGTGTCACAGAGTGTCTCTGAAATTTAATCTTTATAGCTTCTTAGCTTTGCTCCAGATTCTGTCTCGTATAAATGTCGCGGTGTCTATATCTCTATGAGTTTATTATGTCCGCGTGTTTACTTCTTAATCGTTCTGGCGCCTACGCGAGCCGTGTGAAGTTGGCCCCCCAATATTAAAAAATTTAAAATTTTCTTTTTGCAAACGTTTGCCCATCGTTTGCCTATTAATGCCCTGTTGGAATTTTTGTTTGCCCCCTTTTAATTTAAAAATTATAAGCAACTCAATTTTGGGGGGGCCAACTTCACGTTAGCCCCCCAATATTAAAAAATTTAAAATTTTCTTTTTGCAAACGTTTGCTCATCGTTTGCCCACCAATGCCTTGTTAGAATTTTTGTTTGCCCCCTTTTAATTTAAAAATTATAAGCAAATCAATTTGGGAGGGGCCAACTTCACGTTAGCCCCCCAATATTACAAAATTCAAAATTTACTGTTTGCAAACGTTTGCCCATTGTTTGCCCACAAATGCCCCATTGAAATTTTTATTTGCCTCCTTTTAAATAAAAAATTATAAGCAAATCAATATTGGAAAATTCAAAATTTTCTTTTTGGAAACATTTGCCCACGAATATCCCGTTGGAATTTTCTCCCTCCAGCTAAAAAAATCATACGCAATTAAATTTAAGAAAGATATTATTTTCACTCTCGTTTATTCGTTTAGAATAAAATTTTTGTATGTCACAAGTTGTCAAAATTTATAATACCGCCGGCATTAGCTTTACCCAAGGTGTACAACGTGGATGTTGCTCGGTCGGATTTACACCTCTTGTGTTTGTGTGTGCGTATGTGTGTAGGTGTGTAGGTATGGGTGTTTATGTGTTGTGTGTGTTTGTGCATTTATTTTTTTTATTTTTTATTATTTTTTTTATTATTTTTTATTATTCTTTTTTAAATTTTTTATTTATTTGACTTATATATTTAGTGTGAGATTATTAAGTATCTCTTTCATTTTAATTTGATACTTTAACATATCCTATAATTGCTGGTCGAACTAGCGTGTTTGATAGGGATCCATTTGGAATTATATCTGCTTTAAATTTTAGATCATTATGTTGTTTCCATGATCCAGTTACTGTTTTGCAAAAAGCGGTGTAATGACCAATGCCATTTTCGATTTCAGGTGGAATAAAATGTACGATACCTATTAAAACATATTTAACATTTTTTATCATAATGGAGTATGGTATTTCAGATAGAGGTATTTCAGATGAAAATCCGAGCTCTATTTCAAGCATACTGATAAAAGGATGTTCTGTATCAATTAACAGATGTGGGCCCGGCTCTCTAGATTCATATCCGTAACTCTTGCAGGAATCACAATAAATTTTCTTGTTTGTTATTGAAAAATATTTATTAAGACTTTTCTCTAAACCAATTTTTAATCCTTCAGTTAATATCGGCTGTGAATCTATTTGCAGCACTGGTTTAATAATTTTGGAACTAATTTTACATTTTTTACAGTTGAACTCATTAATTGTACTTGTTACATCATGTAATAACTTTAAAATTAAATTCGATATATTATATGAACAATCCAGTGTGTTTGTCAGAGGTTTATCAAGATCTTTAGACAAGCAAAGTGCTCTTTTAATGTACCATTTGCTTGTAGTTTTATTTAGTGCATAGTCAGTAACTAAATGAAAAAATTCAGAATCGGAAAATTCTGCTTTCACACATCTTTGATATACAATATAATCCGAGTATCCATTAACTATTAGTTCAATAAGTGAATCAAATGAGCAGGTATTCATAACTTGAACTTTTACTTTTTCTATTTTTACAGGAGCAAGTAAATTGCCATTTTGTATTATCATATCCTTCTGTTTGCGTAAAGGACGATTATGCATTAAAGTAACATTTGGACAAGCATGTAAATACTTTTCTCTTTTAGACGGAATCATTTTGTTATGCTCACTAGGCTTCCTTATATTCTGTCCGCGCCAGTTTTCTTCTTCTTGTAAATGTTGCTCTGAAAGTTCTGAAACATCATTCATATTTTCTGATAATTCGACTACTTTTGTCGTAAAAGTAAAACAATCTAAACTTTCGGTGGCTTTGGATATTTCTGATGAAACTTCATGTATATTTAAAACCGCATTATAAGCAGCACGTTCAATTTTACATGTAGCTATAATTGAACGAATATGCTTTATGATAAATTTATCAATCCTAAGAGGTTTACTGTCGTCGCACAGTATAATGTTTTTTATTTCATTGAAATGTGATTCAGATCTCGCTGAACTTGCTATAGCATAATTTGTCTTGCTGCATTCAGACATTACGTTTGTCCACAAAACATAATAACGACACAATCGCATAAAATGTTTTGCGAATTCTGGAGCGTAATAGGGATTGGGTCGCATTAATGTACGCGTTTTTTTAGCTATCAATTTAGCGTTATCGTATATTTTTATTAATTGTGGACAATCAAACTCTTCATTGAGATCTGTTAATTGAGTGGGTTCTGTAGAGGCACTTACATCATCGTTGTTTTCTTCATCCAATTCTATTAAAAATGTTTGAATTGCGTTTAAAAGGAAAGTTTCTTGTTTTTCACAATCAGTCCCACTGTCATCACATTCACTTAAACAAACTATAAAAACGGCTGACATCATTTTTTCAAAATCTGAACTATATTTGCAAGTTGTCATAAGACCAATACACCGAACATAGAAATCTTTAATACGTGGAACTTTGTCATTGAAACACTTCCACTTCGTGATCATTTTTATTATATGAGCTATATCTACACGAATGTAGCACTTTATTGCGGTCTGAATACTTTTGCCAGAAAGATGATGTAGACAGTAGTCCATATATGTTTTCAAACTACATTCATTAAAAGCTAAGGAAATACCGTTTAATGAAGCAAATGAAAAATCAGTTACAGTTTCATACGGCGCAGGAGCGCCGGATCGTAGCCATTCTTTTATAAAATAAGATATGGTATTTGCATCATGCTTCTCTGAAAGAGTCTGAAAAACAGGAAATATTCCTTTTGAATATGGGACAATAGCCTGGTATAAGAAAATTGCACTGGATTGATCATTAGGTCTTTTTAATTTGTGGACTATTGATCCAGTGGCGTCGATTGATAAAGGTACTTTAGTTTTTATAATATCTTTATATAAATCAAGCTGCATCGGCGACCAGTACATGCAATAAAATTTGTCCAGTGCTATTTCTCGTATTATACTTGCAAATTCTACATTATATTTCATTTTTTGTAATGACATAAGAGGATCGGGAATCTTATATAATCCTAAATCTTTATCTTTTGCTTCTTGACGAGCTTTTCTGAGAACACTGCTACTATATAAATGGCTAGGTTCTGGATCTCCATATGCCATAACATTTGTTGCTTTATAACGCCAATTAGCAGTCTTTATAGAAAGCAATTCTTCTCCAACATTTTGTCTTTCTAATCCTTTAAGCATACGTTTGCTAACGTGGGAAATTCCTCGAGTATCTGCCGTTTTCACAGAAATTTTAATACCGTGACCAGGAATGGGCTTTTTTAAACAATGTCCTTTAAAAGTTGCGCCGCATTCTTTGCATTTGCCAACTATTTCTAGATATACTCGATTTTCACGATAAAAATCTTTGCTCTCTTAAAAGAATATGCGCAAGGTAATTTACTTTTTTCCCAGCAAGCTTTTTGTATAACATCCGTCCAACCCTGTTTTAATACGGTATAACGACGCTTGTTACTATATCGACCTTTCTCCTCGTAAATAACAGAAAATGGCGCAATACTATTCCATGAAGCATCATCTATATCTAAGTCAAATAATAAATCTGGACAATTATAATTATCTTTGCAGATTCCGCTAACACTGCTACTTGTACTTTCAATAGATCGATCATCTGAATCATCTTTCGATCTATTTACACTTATTTCATTTACATCTGTTATATTCATTTGTTGTTTTATTTTACTTAGTACGCCATTTCTGTCCTTTTGTACATGCAAGAATAAAGTATCACGTTTAATTTTATTTTCTAATAATGCGCAAAGATCATCCCAAACTTTGTTGGAGCGCGGCTTAAGTGTCCTTTTTGTGTCTTGAAAAATATAAGCTTTTGCGAGAGCATCAATAATCTCGTTTGTGGAAACAGCGACTGCTCGCGGCATTTTTAAATACAAGAAATCAAAAGCAATTGTTGCTTAACTTAGACAAACAAATCATAAAATCAAATAGCAAAGACAACTAGTTAAAATAAATTTGCTTTTATAATGTCAAAGAAACTATTTTATTATTGCAAGACATATGGGAAGAAAAAAGAAGTTTGTTATGTAACCAACTCAGTTATGCGGTTTGTTCAGAGAGCTCCGTCAGTAGACGAATGTCGCTAAAACGTAAGTTACGTAAAGACGATACGCTGTAAGACAACGACTTATCGGGTGCGGCGGTGCCAGATTGCAAATGCAACAGCACGCGCTTAAAGCGTATGGAGGAGATATGGAAGGGACATGCGCATTAAGGCATATGCGTCTATATATGCAACAGCGCGCGCTTAAAGCGTATGGAGAGGATATGGAAGGGACATGCGCATTAAGGCATATGCGTCTATATCTGTGTGCGTACGTCGCTCGGCCAATTTTGATCAGCTTTGTTTTAAGCATCAACTGACGGAAATCTATGAAAAAACCGTATAGTGTGAATCAGAGCAAAGATTTCTCGCTCAAATTCACTTGCGTATAATTTTTAAACTAAAGAGGAACAAACAAAAATGTCCGAGTAGAATTAATACTTTTGTTTGTTCCTCTTTAGTTTAAAAATTATACGCAAGTGAATTTGAGAGAGAAATAAAATTGTTATTTTCCAATATTGATTTACCTATAACTTTTGAATTAAAATGACAAAAAAAATTTCCATGGGGCATTGTGGGCAAACAATGGGCAAACGTTTGCAAAACAGAAAATTTTGAATTTTGTAATATTGGGGGGCTTACGTGAAGTTGGCCCCCCCAAAATTGAGTTGCTTATAATTTTTAAATTAAAAGGGGGCAAACAAAAATTCCAACAGGGCATTAATGGGCAAACGATGGGCAAACGTTTGCAAAAAGAAAATTTTAAATTTTGTAATATTGGGGAGCTAACGTGAAGTTGGCCCCCCCAAAATTGAGTTGCTTATAATTTTTAAATTAAAAGGAAGCGAACAAAAATTCCAACAGGGCATTAATGGGCAAACGATGGGCAAACGTTTGCAAAAAGAAAATTTTTAATTTTATAATATTGGGGGGCTAATGTGAAGTTGGCCCCCCCAAAATTGAGTTGCTTATCATTTTTAAGTTAAAAGGGGGCAAACAAAAATTCCAACAGGGCATTAATGGGCAAACGATGGGCAAACGTTTGCAAAAAGAAAATTTTAAATTTTTTAATATTGGGGAGCCAACTTCACACGGCTGCCTATGCGGCGCACGTGCCATAATAAATTCAAAGAAATTTTGACTTTTATGATTTTTCAAAAGCTGCACGTGTTCTCAAATCGTGGGAAAGAAAAGAATCGTGGAGTCCACAGGACGTAACAGTTCCATACAGCGATAATGGACATCTGACACGAGCTCAGAGGCATTTTAATAGTAAATTGAGTTCGTGTCGTGTAGTAATTGAAAACGCATTTGGTTGTTTAAAACAAAGATTAAACAATTGTATCACTTCAAACTTCGTAATATTGTACGTATGGTGCAAATAATACATGCTTGTTGCGTTTTACACAATTTGGCAAGCATACACGATTTAGAATTGTTGGGACCTCCGTGTCACGATGAATATCCCGATCCAGGAGCCAATATGAGAAATATTAATAACGATTATCATTCCTGAAAATGAACATGACCGCATTTTACGAGATGAGTTATGTCGCCAATTAATTGCTCAATAATATGCTCAATAATTACTCAATATATAAAATATATATGATAATAATTGCTCAATATATAAAAAAATAGATAAATAAACATCTTTGTAATAGCATGTAATATAATTTTTGTAATAAAAACATTTCTTATTTTTCGTAAATTTATTTATTTTGTTCAATATCACACATAAAAAATATTTTTTGATATCTTGATAACAAAAGTGTTGAAAAATCTGACGTAACTCATTGGTTTGGAATTACAAATATCTTTCCACTATGTAAATCTCTCCTCAGAAAATCGTATCTGTAACGTTTTAACTATATTAAAAGTATTGCATTTCGTATTGTCATTTAAACTTACACAGGAACTTTACACAGAAACTAAGCAATTGTCATAGATTTTAATTACATTTTTCATACTTATAAATAAAAATTCAACTTTTCTTGACGTAACAAACTTAAACATTTCATATAAATCAGTATTAAATACTTCCCATACAGCACCGCAAGATTGCAACAACATTGCAGCAACATTTTTCTGCAAGATTGCAACATTGCAGAAACATTGCAAAATGTTGCTGCAACATTGTTATGATATTGCAGCAACAGTAAAATGTCCGCCTACAGAAATATTGCAATATAATATTGCAGCAACATAGCAATATAATATATATGCAATAATACTTTATGTATACAGGGTGTCCCAGAATAATGGGGACTAATCTCGTGTGCAGATAGAGCGGACTGAACTGAGTCGAAAAGTCCTCTACCATTTTGCAATTTTCGCAATAGTTAATGAATTATTAATGATTAAAAATCGCCGTATTAGCCCGCCAAATGCAAGCACGCGGCGAGATGCGGCCGCCCAACGATCGAGTTGCTAGGCGCGCGGGGAGTTGTCAGAAAATCTATACATACTACCCAGGTAGCACAACGTCGTCAATTAGACGTCTTTTTTACGTACATTTTCGTCAGAACTTACGTCAAACAGACGGTTAGTATGACGTTTAAATGACCCTATACTGACAGCCATTTGTCACAGCATAAATAACGTCATCAGATGACGTCAAACTTACATCAGTATATGACGTCATAATGGTTTTAGAATTGCGTTAAAAATAACTTTAATATTAATCATTTACAGGTATATATGTATATGTATATATATATAATATATGTATATGTATATGAGAAAAACACATAATCCAATGTAATTAAATAATAAAAATTAAATAATGAAATAATAAAATTTAAATAACTTATTTAATAAAATGTAAAATTTTATTTATATGGAAATTAGACTTTACAGTCTAAGCAGTACAATAAACGAGCGATTTTTACTCATTCGGACATTTATCTGTCCGATTTTTGAATAATCAGTTCAATATCTGAATTCCTTGTATTGGGATCGTATCAGAAAAATTAAACTGATAGAAATAGTTATGACACCTTTAATCTTAATATCCGCTTTTCCCAAGCTTTAATTCTCATGACTAAAACTTAAATACGAGATAGATAACGCATTGTGCGTCGCATAGCGGTAAACGAGCGAACTAGCGACTACTGAATACCGTTTTTGTAACGTTTTTGAAATGTTGCTCTAACATTTCTCATGAAATATTACAGTTACATGTTTCTATAATGTCTAATAAACAAAGTCTGTTTTAATTAAGAAAAACTTAAAAAATGAAAATAAAATTGTAGTGTACCTTCCCAAATTTGGTCTTAAAAGGACGATTAATTTACGTCCTTTGCATAATGTCATAATTACGTCCACAATAAGACGTTAAATACACGTCATATAAAAGACATATGGGACCGCCATCTTGGCCTTCAAAGTGTAGACACGTGTTCACGAGTGCTCTCTCTGAAAATATATAAATCAGCCCATTTCTGGGCTTTTTTCAACAGTTTTAGTATTGTTATTATTCTTTTCGGCGAGTGCGTTAATCCGGAGAGTATTATTTGGGCGGTCAAAGACCTCAGCGCTTATTTTCTCGTTCATACGCAGGCCGGCCGCTGCCGGGCCTTTGTTCTCGAATCACGCCATTGTCTCGAGAAGCTTCGAGAATCTACAAGATCGTTTTCTCTACTTTCTTTCCTTTCGCAAGCCTATTCCCATCCTAACCATGGCATCCGGAGGAGAGGATTCAATCCAGAACCTTGCGCAATCCGACAAAATAAGTACTATGAATGCTAATTTACATTCCGACAGGAATTCGATGCATGTGGATGTGGAGACCGCATCCGCTTCCGAAGTGTTACAATCGCTTTTACAAGAAACAGGGATTAAAAGAAATCATTCCTTCAACAAACCCGTCTTTGTTAACAAAGCGAGTCTTATTAAAAGACCTCTAGTAGCCAAGGATGCAGAGACAGAACCCCTTTCAGGAGGGAAGATCCGCAACTCGGACGAGTCTTGTAATCTATTTTCACACTCTTCCAACACAACAGAATCAGTAATATTTATCTCAGAAGAAATCCTCAAGAATAGATACTCAAGCCACAATCAAGGCCCCTTCGACGTACACGTACAACGCATATCCGATCCCAGAGCTCCTCTACACCCTATCACCGTGGGTAGAATTATCTACGGTCTCAACAATGAAGACATTTTAGAGATCAAGAAAATAGGATTTTCTAAGGTATCTATCTTCCTAAAGACAAGGGAAACTACTAATCAACTAGTAAGTGATCAACGGTTGCAGAAGAAGGACTTGATCGCTTTTATTCCACCTTCCCGCACTTCACGCAAGGGTATCATCAGGAACGTTCCTCTCTATCTTACGGACCAGAATATACTGGAGAATATTAAAAGGAGTGGCCTTCACTTGGATACCGTACAATTGAACACGTTGCAAATGGACACGAAACTTTGCACACGGTTCAATTGAACACAGTAATTTTGGACACAGTCGCTTTTGGACACGTAAGATAATACACGCCGTTCATTTGGACACCGTTTATTTGGACACCGTTTGTTTAAACACCGTTTAATTGGACACTGTCAATTGCCCACCGTTTGTTTGGACACCGTCAATTGCCCACCGTTCGTTTGGACACCGTCAATTGCCCATTGTTCGTTTGGACACCGTTCGATTGGACACCGTCAATTGCTCACCATTCGTTTGGACACCGTTTAATTTAAAAAGTACACGCACAGATCACACCCCCACCCCCACCCCTATCCGCCGTTACCAACCCATGCGGAATACCTCTTTGTATTGCACAATTAAACAGTGTCCAATCGAACGATGTCCAAACGAACGGTAAGCAATTGACGGTGTCCAATCGAACGGTGACCAAACGAACAGTGGGCAATTGACGGTGTTCAATCGAACGATGTCCAATTGACGGTGTCCAAACGAACGGTGGGCAATTAACGGTGTCCAAACGAACGGTGTCCAAATAAACGGTGTCCAAATGAACGGCGTGTATTTTCTTACGTGTCCAAAAGCGACTGTGTTCAAAATTACTGTGTCCAAATGCACTGTGTCCAATTGAACCGTGTGCAAAGTTTCGTGTCCATTTGCAACGTGTCCAATTGTACGGTGTTTATGTGCATTGCTTCCTATTAAAAGCCCTATTAACGTCATCTCTGTCAACAGATTCAATAGGAAAGTTTCAACCAATCCTTCCAATGCTAGGGAGGAAAATAACACCTCCGCATCAGCACCAGCATACACTCTATCCTACTCTGTGGTGGTGACCTTTGAGGGTCAGAAACTATCCAAATACACCACAATGTTCTACGTTAATCATCCTGTGACTCCCTATGTTTCTTGGGCCTCATTATGCCATTCGTGTTTTAGATTCGGTCATATTAAGGATAACTGCAAAAGTCAGCCACGCTGTGTTCACTGCGGCGACAAGGGCCACAGTTTCTTCAAGGACCACTGTCCGCGCTTTTAAGAAACTCCCAGATGCGTCAACTACAGAGGACATCATAGAGCTGATGCCTCCAATTGCCCAGAATTTGCCATCCAAAAGGAGATCAAAGAGTACGCAGCATACAGGAATTTGACACTACGGGACGCCAGTGAAATTATTAGAGATAAAAGGCTTCCGCCCTCTTTTTCCTCTTCCTCTTCCGAAGAGTTTCCCCCACTCTCCACACGTGATCGAAATAATGGAAACAACATCAATAATAACGTTTATTCCACATATTTTCATCCTACTCCAGCAACTTCTTATGCCTCCCGCTTCTCTCCTCAAGCTTATGCGAAAATGGCAAATAATTATATAATTATGCTAACACTAGTTCGCAATCTAAAGCTATTTCACAACCTAACCTCTTACGGGAAAATTACAGCTCGATTCCCTCCTCCTCATTTAAACGCTTTTCTTTCGACAACCTACGATCGCTGAAAAAGAATAACAACAGAACCTCAGTCTCATTTTCCAGCTCTTCTCCATCTCTGGATTTTTCAGGACATCGTCTAGGAAACTCACTTCCTATCTCTCACAAGTCAGCGAATGTCCAAAAAAATAATCCTGATTTATCCAATCTGAGCCACATTATTACGACTCTCCTTAATCCTCTCTTTTTCTCACTAGGCATATCAGACGAAGTTCATCGCATAATTCAGACCATCCAAACTATTAATTACAACAAAAACTTAAGTTCATATCCTTCTAATAACGAACATGACAGACACTCATCATAGACAGGACTTATCTCTTCTACAATGTAATTGCCATGGCCTTATCAACAAAAGAAAAGCATTAACTCAAATAGCCAACGATTTCGACATTCTTGCACTGTCTGAAATACGGCTTTCAACGGAATCGAACCTCGCTCTCAAAAACTTCCACATCATTCGCTGTGATGGTCCTTCTGATAGATCTGACGGAACTTTACTTGCCGTGAGGGATTGGGTTCCCTTTTCCAAATTGGACTCTGTGTTCTTTTCGGTGGGCACTCTTAAGGCGGTGGAAATAAGCATATCCTCTCTGATCTCAAACAATCCGCTTTACATTATTTTAATTTATAGACATCCGGATCACTTTGAACCGCAATTATGGTCCAGATTCATTAACTCTCTTTCTTCCTCCTCTCACATTCTCATTACAGGCGATTTTAATGCACATCATCCCGACTGGGAATGCCGTTCAGCCGACGCCGTAGGACGTTCGCTCTTCGAAGTCACCCAGGATAACTCTCTGTTCTCAATAAATGACGGCAAAGCTACATTTATATCCCGTCCCCACCTCACTACTTCTGCAATAGATATCACCTTTGTCTCCACAGATCTTTCTCTCTATTGCACTTGGAACGTGTTGGATGACTCACTGGGCAGCGATCATATCCCGACAACCACTTACCTCAATCTACCAATTAAGACTCGGTCTCACTTTTCGCATAAATTGAAGACTTCACGTATTATCTGGAAAACCTTCAAACTAAATTTACTTTCTCATTACCTAATATCTCCGATCAAATCTACTCCGAACACACCTCTCCAATTGAGAAATATGAGATTCTTATTTCCTCTGTTAAAAATGGCGTTTTTTCCTCGCTCCCAGACAATAAAAACAAAGGAAGGAAAGAGAGAAAAGAGAAGAAGAATACAGGAACACGCTCTTTTCCCCCAGCTCCCTGGTAGGATGAGGAGTGTTCTAAATCAGTCGAACTCAGGAAACAGGCACTTAAATCATTTCGCTCTAACCCATCCTACGTAAACTTCCTGAACCTTCGGAGACAAAAAGCCATTACCAAGAGAACCCTTTGCTCGGCTAAAAGAGAGGGATGGAGAGCCGTCTGCGAGTCCGTCACCCCCTTAACTAATATCTCCCGTTTGTGGAACATGATTAAAAGGTTCAAGAATAGATTTCTTAGCTCACCGAACCCTACGAGCTCATCTAATTTTGGTTTCCCTCCTGAGATCCTAAATCAAATTAACATCATATGCCCTCCTACTTGCCTACATATGATTCATCCTTCAACCTCTGATAGTCAGGATCCACCTTTCTGCAAGATTTTTGACACTCCTTTTCAAATCGAAGAACTTGATATTATCTTCCAATCTATCAAAAGAAAGAAATCTTCGCCTGGGATCGATCAAATAGACTACATAATGTTATCTCAACTTCCGTCAGAATATCTCCCAGTGCTCCTCTATACATTAAACTCAATCTTTTCCTCTGGCTCCTATCCGAAATCCTGGAGATACTTACTAGTATTCTTCATTCCGAAATCCGTTCCCGGCAAATTCCGTCCAATCTCTTTGACTTCCTGTAGCTTAAAAATTATGGAAAAGCTTATTCTTCTCAGGCTTGACTGGTGGATCGAGCATAATTTCAAGCTTCCTACATTTCAATACGGCTTCAGGAAATTCCGCTCCTGTCAGAACAATCTATCTATCCTCACCACTGAAATCTATACGAGCTTTGTAAGAAGATCGGTTACAGTCTGTCTTTTCCTGGATCTTTCGAACGCTTTTGACGA
The DNA here is from genome assembly GCA_963971435.1 of Lasius platythorax. Lineage (NCBI taxonomy): Eukaryota > Metazoa > Arthropoda > Insecta > Hymenoptera > Formicidae > Lasius > Lasius platythorax. Next base: position 3,104,109 of record OZ020547.1, on the reverse strand, counting down.
TGTTATACCCTCGATATTAATTTCGGATATTAAGGAAATGGGTCTCTCGTCCACGCTGTGTACCTTCATCTATAATTTGATTCATTTTCGAAGGCTTCAATTTGTGTTCAACGAGGAATTGTCGGAGGAGTATTCTTCCCATAAAGGCGTCCCTCAGGGCTCTATTTTGAGCCCACTGCTCTTCAACATCTACGTTTCCAAACTTAAAAAATGCATAGGAGAAGACTGCGAAATTATTCAATTCGAGGATGACATAGCGATATACACCAGTCTTCGCCATATTCAACAAGCTCTTACCAGACTAGAAAACTTAGCTAATAGAGCCTATAGGCATCTCTCTTCTAGAGATCTTAAAGTAGCTCCTGCCAAATCTGCATTGATTATCTTTAACAAAAAACATATAAATCCACTAGCGTACTCGATTACTGTCAACAACACTGTTATTCAATCCATTACCTCACACAAATTTTTAGGAATCCATTTAGACTTTCGTCTTTCTGGTAGGGACCATATTTCTTGTCTTTCCAGTAAATGCTCCAAGTTACTTAATATTTAGTGTATGCTCAGAGGAACTTGGTGGGGGGGCTCACTTCTGGGCATTTATAAAGCCTTAATTAGAAGTTCGATGGAATACGGCTCTCTGATTTTCCCCTTCAATAATAACTCAATTATGAACTCTTTGAATAAAATACAGTTCAAAGCAATCCGTCTCTGCTTGGGACTAAGAAAAACCACACCCACGAACACAATCTTGGCGGAAGCGGGAGAGGGCTCCCTCATCTCAAGGTTTTATCTTCTCACGGCCAAATACATCTTAAAAATCTTTTCCCTGGACACACATCCAGCTGTGGACAAGTTATATGGTCTCCTTTGGTACTCTCGCAATTCCCTTGTTAAAGACCCTTCTGAAAAATTTCTACTTTTTAAAGCATTTTGTAACCTACGCAAGCACAAGACCCTGATAGCGAAATTCGACTTTCCGGCGGTCTATTCTATAGAATACAACGCGTTAATATTCTCCCCCTTCATTATCTATACTACTTCTCAAGAAATAGGATATTAAGAACGCTCTCATCCCTCAAATAGTTTTCTTTTCCGTTTATAATCATCTACTATCAGAACATTGTGTCACCGATGACTCTAAAGGCGATTCAGGGAACTACGTGGGCTTTGCGATTTACTCCCCAACACTTCAACTTCAACAGTCATACAGAATCAGCTCTTATGCTTCCATTTTCACCGCAGAGGCTCTTGCTATTCTCATCTCTCTAGAACATATCCTTTCACAATCCATTTCTAAATCCGTCATATTTACTAATTCCAAAAGTGTTGCGGAAGCCATATCCTCTATAAATCTAAGTCACTCTTACAACTACATAATTTACATGATTAAACAGAAGCTGCTCGACATTCAATCAGCCAACCTCGAAAACCACATCGTCTGGATTCCAGACCACTCTGGTATTTTAGGGAACGAAACAGCTGACCATCTAGCCAAAAGGGCCATTACACACGGACAACTCTTACGAAGACCATTGTCCCACACGGACTTATTCTCAATCCTAAGAACGGAATTCATAGCAGACTCTTCCAAATTCTTGAAGAATCAAGGCAGACGGAAAGGACACAAATACTTTCTCAACTTTGAAGAGCTCTGCTTGAAGCCTTGGTTCCACAAACTCAATCTCAGCCGAGAGAGCATCGTCACCTGCTGCAGAATCAGATGTAATCATGCCCTTAACCACAGCCTTCATCGCTGCAATTTGATTCAAGACCCGCGTCTTGCCTATGCGGTTTCCCTTCGCAGGACGCAGATTACATCTTCTGGCGCTGCCTCATCTTAAACAACCAAAGAACGGATCTACTTTCTCGACTGATCAAGCTCAAGAAATTTCCACCTTATAAAGTAGCTGACCTACTTTTAAAACCCTCCTCCGGAGTAGTCCATACTCTTCACTCCTTTCTTAAATTTGTTAACTTATTTGTCTGACTGTCCCCCCTCCCAATTTACATCATAGGTACAATACTAGGGAGAGTTGCATCCTCCCCATTGAATCAAATAAAATCGCCTCTCAGCGGACAATTAAGCAACGCACTCTAAATAGGATCTACTAAGGTCTATTTCAAGGTGTCAAATACAAACGTATATTAGCCTTACTCAATACAAGCAGTTGATGGCCGGCTAGAATAGACCGCTTTAGGTCAGCATAGGCCAATAAAACCTTAAGAAAAAGAAGAAAAGACATGACGTCTTGGGCGAAATATAACCTTAAATTGACGTCAATAAGACCATGTGTGCTACCTGGGTAGATCCTGTACCTGGCTCTTATAGGCCTAATTTCTTATTATTTTTTTATTGAATGTCATTATAGAGTCCACACATTTATTTATTTTCTTACTGACCTATACACTGTTATATAAATACTATGTTAAAAAATCTAAATGGTATTTTAATAAGAAATAATAGTTTAATTTAATACATATGTATATTTATTTATTTATGTATAATAATATGCATAAACTGTAAGTGTATGTAAATGTTTTGAGATGAATAAACAATATACATATTGAACAAACATAATAACTGTTTTACTTTGGTTGAAAGACATACGAAAGGTATGCTAAATAATACATTTAAAATATACGATAAGTAATACAATAAATAATATACGAAAAATAAAAAATTAAGTTATATATGAGAAAAAATATACATATATGCGCCCCACACACGCATATATATATAAACACATATAGATTACTAGGACTTCCGTTTCCGGTGTTATAGTTAGTGACACGTGGAGTGCTTGGTCAGTGTGTTTGGAGCTGGAAAGCGAGTGAGAGGAGGGTATTTGAAGTGTGAGTGAGCGTAAGAAGAGATGGAAGAGTGAGAGAGTGAGGAAGAGTGTGGAGGGTGGTGAAAAAATAAGCAGAAAGGCAGGAGAGGAAAAATTTCACGCAGGCAGAGGCACGGAGTAGATAGAACGTAGAGGGGAATAAACATCGGTGATAAGAGGCGCGGAGCAGATAGAGTGTAGAGAGGAAACAACGGCGCGCTTAATGGGCAGAGTGCACGGAGTATATAGATTATATAGAGGGGATAACTCAGATAGAGAGAAGTGAACTATGGCGGAGAGAATGGAATTGAAGGGAGATAGATTAATAGAGAGAAGAGGAAGTATGAAAACGATAGATGAATTACTTAAAAGGAAAAGGGACTTAAATGAGAAAAAGGAAGTAAAAGAAAAAGGGAAAAAAGAGGAAGGAGAGGAGTGGGCATTCCAATCCAGTAAAAAATTATTGCGTTCGCCGATGGGGGGCATAAAGAGGACTGGAGAGAATGATGTAGGGATTTGAAAGGAGAAATAATGAAGGGGATGAGGGGCATAAAAGAGGAAATTAAGGAGGAATTAAAAAGTTTGATTAGAGGACAGGAGGAGATCAGAGAGGAAATAGGGAAAATAAAAGTAGAGATGGAAAAGAGCAAAAAGATGGGAATTAGAAAAAGAGGAATGGAGAGATAAAATAGGGAAATTAGAAGGAGAGTTGAAGAATTTAGTGGTAGAGAGAGAGAGGGAAAGAAGGGAAGGAATGAAAATAGAGACGAGGAAGAAAGAGGAAAGAGAAAGGGAAACGGAAGAGATGAGGGAAAGCATGAGAATGATAGAATAGAGGTTAGAGAGAAAGGAGAGGGAAGAAAGAAGGGGAAACATTATAATTAAAGGAATTAAGGAAGGGAAGGGGGAGTTGAATGAAGAGGTGGCAAAGTTATTAAAGGAGATAGGAGTAGAAGCGCCAGTAGGGGAGGTGAAGAAAATAGGGATGAGAAGGAAAGATAGGGCAGGGATGGCGTTAGTTAAAATAGGTAATTGGGATATTAAAAAAGAGATAATGGAGAAGAGGAAAAAATTGAAAGAGAGGGAGGAAAGGATAGAAGATGATTGGACATGGAAGGAGAGAAAAATGATGTGGAACTTAGTATTAATTGCGAAAAAACGAGAAAGAGAAGGGAAAAGAACGTGGATAAAATATGGAAGAATAAGGATTGAGGGGAAGTGGAGATGGGATGAAAGAAAGGAAATGTTAAAGGAAGAAGGTTTAGAGGGAGGGATGAGAAGGGAAATAAGAGGGAATGGAGGAGTAAGGGAAGCTGAATTTGAGGCTGAGAAGTTAATAGAAAACGGGAAGAGAGGTAAGGGGAAGAGAAAAAGAGAAGGGAAGGAATGGAAAGTAGCGTTTTGGAATGTGGCAGGGATAAGAAATAAAGATAGAGGTTTTTGGAAAAGAATAGAAGAGTGGGATGTCATAATATTGATGGAAACGTGGGCAGATAGTAAGGGTTGGGAGAAAGTGAAGGGGAGATTACCAAAAGGATATAGATGGGGGGTGCAACATGCGAGCAGGAAAAATAAGAAAGGAAGAGCAAGTGGAGGGATGATAATGGGTATAAGAGAAGGTAAGGAGATGGAAATAGGAGAAATGGAAGAAGTAGAAGAAGGGATGGTCACTAATACGTTAAAGGTAGGAGGAAATAGATGGAAGATAGTGGGGGTATATGTGAGGGAAAATATGGAAAGGAAATTGACAAGGTTAAGGAGATGGATGGCGGGTAATGAGGAGGAAGAGGTGAGGGTGATGATAGGAGGAGATTTTAATGCGAGAACAGGAGAAGAGAGAGGAAGAGTAAGTTTTGAGGAAGAGGAGAGAGACCAGGGAGAAAGAAGATCAAGGGATAAGAAAATCAATAAGAAAGAAAAAATGCTAATTAGAGAATTAGAAGAAATGGGTTGGAGTATTTGTAATGAAAATATGAAGGGTGGTGAGAAAGGGGAATTTACATATACAGGTAGCAGAGGAAATACGGTAATAGATTATATATTAGGAAATGAAGAGACGAGGGAAAAGATGGAAAAACTGGAGGTAGAAGAGGATGTGGATTCGGATCATCACTCGATAATTGGTTGGGTTAGAGGAGAATATGTGAGGAAGGGGAGGATTAAAAAGCAAAAAATGAGGAGAAGAGTATGGAACGAAGAGGGAAGGGGGAAATTTATAAAAGAGTTAGGGATAATAGAAGAGGGAAGGCAGGAAATGGATGTGGAAGAAGAGATAGAAAGAATGAATAAGAAGGTGATGGAAGCATTAGAGGTGAACGAGAGGGAAGAAGATAAAAAAGGGAGAAGGTATAGGGGATGGTGGGATGAGGAATGTGTAGAAAAGAAGAAAGAGGTAAGAGAAAGATTAAGAAGGTGGAGGAAAGAAAGGGAATGGGGAAAGTTATAAGGCGGTGAGGAAACAATATAGGAAACTTTGTGAAAAGAAAAAAAAGAGGAAGGAGAAAGACTGATAAGGGAGGTAAGAGAGGCGAAGATAGAAAGCAAGGTATGGGAGATAGTAAATAGGGAACGTAGGAAAAGAAAGGGAATAAATGAGAGGATACAGATGAAAGAATGAAAAGAATATTTCATGGGATTGTTGGGAGGGACAGAAGAAAGGGTTATGAGGGAGAAGGAGAGGAAAGGAAGAATAGAAATGGAGGAAGATGTAAATTGGGAGGAAGTGAAAAAAGTAATAGAGAGTTTAAAAATAAACAAGGCAGTAGGGAAAGACGGGATACCAAATGAAGTGTGGAAGTATGGAGGGGAAAAGTTGGAAAAATGGGTGTGGGAGATTTGTAAAAGAGTGTGGAGGGGGGAGGGATGGCCTGATGAGTGGAAGGAGGGGATTATTGTGCCTATAATAAAGAAAAGAGAGGGGGAGAGAGTATCGGAATATAGAGGAGTGACACTAATGCCGACGTTATATAAGATATATACGATGGTATTAGCAGAGAGATTAAAGGAGGAGTTAGAAAGGAAGAAGTTGATACCAGAGAATCAAGCGGGATTTTGGAAAAACAGGGAGGTAATGGATAATGTGTATGTTTTAAATTATATAATGCAGAGACAGTTGGGAAAAGATAAGGGAAAATTATTTTGTTTATTTGTATATAATGCAGAGACAGTTGGGAAAAGATAAGGGAAAATTATTTTGTTTATTTGTAGATCTGAAAACAGCGTTTGACTCGGTAGACAGAGAAGTACTAGTAAGGGCATTAAGGGAAAGAGGAATAAGGGAGGGATTGGTGGAAAGGATAGAGGAGGTACTGAGAGAGACAAAAAGTAGGGTAAAGGTTGGGGGGGAATTGAGTGAGGTATTTTGGTTGGGGAGAGGAGTAAGACAGGGATGTCCACTAAGTCCGAGTATATTTAATATATTGACGGCGGATTTGGAAAAGGTTTTAGAGAAAGGAAGGTGGGGGGGGGGTTAAGCTAGAAGAAAGGAAAATATATTCCTTGTCATATGCAGACGACATGGTGCTAATGGCGGAGGATGAAGAGAGAATAAAGGCAATGATAATGAGGTTGGAGGGGTATTTGAGAAGAAAGAGACTAGAGGTGAATGTTAATAAGACGAAGATAATAGTATTCAAAAAAGGGGGGGAAGAAGAAACAAGATTAGTTGGAGATGAGAAGGGAAAGAAATAAAAGAAGTAAAGGAGATGAAATATTTAAGATACATTTTTCAGAAGAATGGTAGGCAAGATGGACATATAAGGGAAAGGGTTAAAAAGGCGATGGGAATTTTGGGGCAAATATGGAGGATAGGAAAGAGAAAATTTGGAAAAGATCTGGGGAGGAGGATTTGGTTATTTGACACATTGGTATAAACAGTGTTAGGGTACGGGGCAGAAGTTTGGGGATGGAGGGAGAGAGAAAAAGTAGAAGGAGTAGAGGAAAAATTTTTAAGGTGGATGGTGGGGGCTGATTGGGGGGCTGATCCTCTGATAAGGAAAGAGTTAAAAAGAGACAAATTGAGAGGTAGAGCGGCTAGGAGGGCGTGGAATTTTGAGAAAAGGTTGGAGGAGGGGAAAGGAGAAGAAATAGCAAGAGAATGTTTAGAAGAAATTAAAAAGAGATTGGAGAAGAATAAGAAGTCAGAATGGGAGGAGGAGAGGGAGAAATTCTATAGAGAGAGAGGATTAGAAGATAAGATATTATGGAAAAGGGAAAACGGGATGGTGGAGTATGGGATAGTAAAAGAAAGAGAAAAGGAATTGCAGAAAAAAGAAAGGAGAGAAAAGATAGAGAACTCGAATTATAATAAAGGGTACGTAAGAATTAAAAGCGAGGAGATTCCAGAGTATTTGAAGAAGGGTTGGTCGGAGGAAAGATGGAAAAGAATAGCAAGATTTAGATTAGGAAATGAGATGAAAGAAAGTCAATATTGGGAAGAGGAAGAAGGAAGTAAATGTAGGATATGCGAGAGGGAAAGGGAGACATGGGAGCATGTTTGGGAAAGCTGTGGGAGGGGGGAGGAAGAGGAAAAAGAAGGGTGACAAGAGGCAATAGATAGAATATTAGGGGAGGAGAGAAAGGGAGAAGAATGGTTGAAGGATTTACAAAGGAGAAGAGGAGAAGGGGAACAGGTAGAGGAGAATGGAAGGGGAGGGGAAGACTGAAAGGGGGAGAGAGAGAATGTGAGAAATAAAAGTAAAAGTGGGAGAGGGAGGGAGAGAGAGGATGAGAATGAGAATGAGAGAGGGAGAGAGAGAATGAGTGGGATAAGAAGTGTTGTGTAGAGAGCCGAAAGCGGAAGTCCCAATAGGTAGATAGAGGATAGAGATAGAGGCGTGTGTGTGTGTAATAGAAATAGGTAGGGTAGAAGTAGAAGTTGAGGACGTAGATTATATAAGTTAGAATAAGTTAGAATAAGTAGTATGTAAGTAGTGTGCGAAGAGAGAGGTTGTAAAGCAAAATTGTAAGTGAATATACTTGTAACCCTAAGGGGATCAATAAATGTTTATTCACATATAGATTACTAGATATAATAAACTATACGTATAAAACAAAAACAAAGTGTTTTATCTTTGGTTGAACGACTATATAAAATAATATATGAATATGTGTGAAAAAAGGACATTCATTACGCATGTTGTACAATTTTTATTTATCTGAACCTTTTTTTCACTTTTTTGCCTTAGTACTCGTATGGGGGCTTGCGCAAGCCACTTGGATGCATATTCTGCAAATTCGATTTCTGTTATTTCTTTATATAATATACGAACAGCTTCTGAAATACATGATCTGTCCAAAAAGTATTGGGACTGATTTTTTCTAGCCAAGGGGAAGGAGTGGAGGGTGGTCTCCATGGGCAGGGACGTTGGTGGGGGATGTCAGGTATACGACGCGACCTGGCTCAATTGCCTCTGAGTCTTTGCAGAATGTGGGTCGCGCCCGGAGTGAGCAGTTGTTTTGTGGTGTCGTCAGGAATCAAGATGCAGCGAACGATTGAACAATCCAAAACACGAGTTTCCGAGTGGCACAAGAAGTTTAAAGAAGGAAGGGAGGACGTCGAGGACGAGCAACGCGCAGGACGTCCATTAACAAGCTGAAATGAGGAAAATGTGGCAAAAGTGAAAGAACTTTTTGGACATGGCATCCTCCCCGTAGGCTTCACGGATCATAGCAAGAGTCTCTGCACCGGATTTTTTCAGTTTCACACGAAACTTGATCGCATACCGCTGTTCAATCGTTCGCTGCCTCTTGATTCCTGACGACACCACAAAACAACTGCTCACTCCGGGCGCAATCCACACTCTGCAAAGGCTCAGAGGCAATTGAGGTCGCGTCGTATCCCTGACATCCCCCACCAACGTCCCTGCCCATGGAGACCACCCTCCACCCCTTCACCTTGAGTAGAAAAAATCAGTCCCGATACTTTTTGGACAGACCATGTATATCCAAATAATATTCAACATATGTTTTAAATATTAGTCAAAGTACATATACAGTGTTTCAAATAAAATAATACATAAATAACTCGTAAACAGTACATGTAGAGAATCAATTGTTAAAGTGACAGCTGTAAGAGATTTCGAAGGAAACATCAGGGTAAATATGAAATATATGACAATACATATATATTATACATTGTGACCGTGATTATTTTATTTAATTATTAGACAATTAATTAATCGAGGAGTCGTTAGTAGTGACTCGCGGCACACCTTCGGCGCGATGTATGGAAACCGACCAGGACGTTAAGCTAGAAAGTTATACAAAAGTTGGGTGCCAGGCGCGAAAATTTGCGCCGTCGGAAAACAAACTTTAAGAAAATCGCGAAGAATACATCGGTTGGAAATCGCGACGGAACATACGCGGCTACTCAGACAGCGAAAATGGTAGAGGGGGTGGTCCTTTCAGGCGGGACGGGAGAGAATCGAGAGAGGCACGAATAAATCTTGCACAAAGAAATAATTTGATGAGAATTTAATATATTAAAGATTCCGTGGAAGAATAATAACATGATTGGAAAAGTAATACTGCGAAAAACGGTGGATGACAAATAGTGAAAAGAAATATAATTAAAAGATAATATGGTAAAGAATTTTGTAAAAGAAACAAGGATAAGAAAAAAATATAATTTATAACAATCTGGCCTGATGTTTATCGGCCGCACGGCTTCTCGCGACCGAGCGTAAGGGTATCGGGTTTCACGCGCGAGCCGAAAGTCAATTCTGCGGCGGATATGATTTTACCGCGACTCGAGGCTTATCCGGGCCTCGGTAGCGAAGAAAATTATTCCGTAGGCCGACAATTAACTTGCGCTCGCCCGCGTGGAATACCGATTAATCACAATATCAAAGGAAATATACAAAGGCGCTTCGTAGCAGCCGTATTCGCCGCAACAATAATCGTCGAAAATATAATCAATTAATCTAGTGGTAAAACTTGTATATTTAACCGGAATTATACTCAGATAATACGGCCTTAAGGGCCTCGACAGAATATCTAATATGATAACACGAAGAATAACAATCTCGCGGATTCACGCGAATATTCGAGAGCGATGAAAAAAGGTACAATAGATTACGCGACATAAACAATTTCAATAACGCGCAGTACGAAATAACCGACAACATTAAATACGCGCCATAGACAAAGCGGTTTCGTGTACGAGCTCGCAATACATAGAGATTATTTAGATACAATCAAGGCAACGAAATAAATACGAAAACGATAATGATTGACTGTCGGCGGCAAATGATCACGGGAGAGAGAGTACTCACGCGGATCCGTCGGCTCGGATGAGTCGTTTCGCCTATCAACTGCGCAACTTCTCGACACAAACAAAATCACGGAAAATATCGATACGAGACCTTAACTTACGACAGCGATGACTTAAGGGCGCGACTCATCCGAACCTCACTCACAATTGGCAGCTGTACAATTAGGCGACGTCGGTCTCACCGGTAGTAGCTTCTCGTAGCTTCTTTCTATAACGCAGCGAAAAAGGGCCTCCGCTTGCGCCAGTCCGCCGAACAGTGACGAACGGAAGGCCCGCAGGAGACACGCCGGCACATTAATATTTGATAAGGCCACGTGTGGCGCTCCCGTATTACGCAGGGCCGTGGCGCGGCCTTCGCTCCTTTTATTTCAGGCCCTCGAGTTTCCTGTCCGCTTTCCTTCTCCTCCAGGCTCTGAAAACGTCTCTCGCGGCAGTATACGAACGTACCCGTTCCTCCTTGTCCTTTATTTGCATAATGTTTTTCCGATCAATTTCCTCTTCGATCGGTCTGCATTATGCCAGGAAATTCGGGCCCGCGTATCGGACACAGTGCCGTCTCTCCGTTTCGGGGCGCACGAGTGGCCTTCCCCTTGATTGTTTTCTGTGATCCTGTGAATAACGGGTATTTTAAAAATGCGGCAGCATCGGTTCTTTTTCTTAATGCAGTGATTCGATATAAAGTTTCGTGGTTCTTACCAGGCGTGCTCCTTTTTACTGTGTCGGAGCCTCCCCTCGCCCTCAAGGTTAATTGTGCCTCTCTTGACTTTCTAATTCCAAAAACTACATCACTAAGTCTTTTGATTATTTTATAGGGCCCCTCCCAATTACTCTGTAATTTAGGAGATTTACCCCCTACTCTACGAGGATTATACAACCAAACCTCCTGATCAACATTGAAATTAATTTTTCTAACTCTACGATTATACCGTATCTTGGAACGAAGAGATTGAAGATTCATACGCCGCCTAGCACTTTTGTGAATAATGTCCAATTTCTCTCTCAATTTCTGCATATATTCTTCAGAAAAACTATCCTCTCTATCTATTGGAGGACTCCCTCGTAACAAATCCAAGAGTAGTTTTAAGTCTCGTGCAAAATATAATTCTGCAGGGGAAGCACCCGTGGCTTCATGCTTCGAAGAACGATAGGCCAATAAATACATGGAAATCCAATCATCCCAGTCCTTCTGATCATCTGAAACAAATTTAGTCAAATAATTTAGAATTGTTTGGTGATGACGCTCCACTTGCCCATCTGACTGCGGATGTAGAGCAGTCGTTCTCGTTTTCTTAATCCCTAAAAGACGTGTCATCTCTTGAAAGATCTTGGATTCGAAACATTTCCCTTGATCAGTATGAACCTCTAAAGGAACTCCATGTCGAGAAACAAATTGCTTCACAAATATATCGGCTACCGTTCTCGCTTTGAAATTTTTTAACGGAAAAGCCTCAACCCATTTGGTGAAACAATCTATGATCACCAATAAATATCGATTTCCAGCTGTGGTAGTCGGAAGAGGGCCAAGTATATCCATTTATACCCTCTCAAATGGAAAAATAGCATCAAAAACTTGAAGAGGTGACTTCCCTTTTCCTGACGGACCTCTCCTTGCTATTCAAACTTTACAGGATCGACACTAATCTTCCACGTCGTTCTTGCAGGTAGTCCAATAAAAACGTTTTCGAATCTTCTCCAACGTTTTATTCACCCCAAAATAGCCACCATACGCAGAATCATGTGCCTCCTCCATTACTTGACTGATGAAATCCTTAGGAACGATAATCTGAAAAATTTCTGATTTAAGATTAGGAGATTCCCACTTTTTATATAAAACTCCATCCTTTAGAATCAAAGCATCCCAATAGGACCAATAAATCTTTGCGGAAATATCTCTATTAATTTCCTGCAAATTAGGACGTTCATTTATTTCTTTCCCTTGAAGGAACATTGAAATAATGGGATCTCCCATTTGTCTACTACGCCATTCTTCTAAACTATTTTCTCCCAGAATTATACGAGCAACAAAATTTTCTTTCAACTCTACTTTCGCACAATAAACACAACCGAATTCTGAACAAGGGCGTCTTGACAATCCATCTGCATTTAAATGTAGTTGTCCCTTCCGATGAATTATTTCGAACTCGTATTGCTGTAATCTTTCTAGCCATCGAGCCAATTGTCCTTCCAAGTCTTTAAACGATGAGCCATCTCAAAGAAATATGATCTGTCCGAATTTGGAACTTCCTTCCATATAAATAATGGTGGAAAGACTTCAAAGATGCCACAATTGCTAATAATTCACGGCGTGTTATGCAATAATTCCTCTCTGTTTTACTTAAGACTCGACTGAAATAAGCAATGACCTTCTCTGAACCATCCTGAACTTGCGATAGTACTGCTCTTATCCCGTGATTCGAAGCATCCGTATCCAAAATAAATTGTCCTTGTTCCTTCAGAAAGATAAAATTGGCGAATGTCAGCAAAAACCGAACAAACTGTGCCATTCCGAAGCCATCTAAATTTGACGTATACCGATATTGATTTTTTCAATTATACTTTTATTAAAAATAATTGAGACTATATGGAAGAAATTTGATTTTATTTTATTAATACAATATTTTTATATGTATATAATACAAGTTATTATAAACAGATAATGAACGGACGATTTTCGTTTATTCGCCGGACATTTTATCTGTCCGATTTATAAAAAATCAATTTAATATCTGAAGTTCCTGCGTTGAGGTTGTATCAGAAATTAAATTGAAGTAGTATATCTTTAATCTTACTAGCCACTCTTTGCAAGCTTTATATAATTCTCATGACTAAAACTTAACTACGAGAAACTTAACTACGAGATAGATAGCGCATCGCACGTCGCATAGCGGTAAATGAACGAACTAGTAACTGATTACTATTTTTATGTAATGTTTTTGCTAACAATTTGCCGTCAGACTTCCCTGCGCAGATCTTGCTCGGGTTTTGCCACCAATTTGACGTCAGATTTCGCGCGCCCAGATCTTGCTCGGTTTTTGCCGCCAATTTGACGTCAGATTTCGCACGCGCAGATCTTGCTCGTTTTTGCCGCCAATTTAATGTCAAGTCATGTCAGTAAGCTTTGCTCGCTTTTTGCCGCTAATTTGCTGTCGGGTTTTGTCAGCAAGTTTTGCTCGGTTTTTGCCGCCAATCTGCCAGCTTAATCAGGTAATAACTACTCTAGCAAGATTGTAGCCTTTTTGCTGACAACAATTTGTAGCAAGCACTTGGCAAAATCTGTTCGAGCAGACTTGGCTGACTGGGAACTTGATTGAGATGTTCTATACAATTAATGCACTTTATTTTGGAACGAGATACTTCGCTTAACCTTCTTACATTTCAATATAGACAGGAATGATATAACAAGTAAAAGAATAACGTTGCTTGGTAAACTATTCTTTAACGGGTGCTCGAGAATGTCGCGAGATGCTGCATTTGCTCAATTTCAACAAATAACTTTCTGTTCACATATTTTTTACAATAATAAGTGGAATTCTACTTATGATTCCGTATCTCAACTAGTTGCTTTTAAAAGTTAATTCAGAAAAAATTAATAAATGTATGGACTATTGCAGTTTGCAAAGATTGACTGATGAAGAAATTAAATTTCTAGGAGAGTATTGCGAGGTAAACTGTATATTTAACAAAATATAGTCCATAACTTTATAGTGTTTATAATTTCCTTTATTTGGACTAGGTAATGGGACCTTTATCGCGCGCATTAGACATTCTGCAAAGTGATATAGGAATGTATATGGGTTACTTATTGCCAGTATATTAAGTACTTTGCAACAAAGACTGGAAAATATGAACAAAGATGGATTTGCATATTGTCGTTCATTGGTCGTAACTATTCAGATAGGTTTAAATAAAAGGTAAGTTGGTAATTTGGTTAACACATACGTTCATTAATTTCATATAAACAAACAACATTCATTCTGAAAAAAAAAACAAAGAAAAAAAACAATGTATGTGTGTGATATTTAATTTAATTGATTTGATATTTAATTTTAGATTTCATACTACGTTTGAAAAAAAGAATTAATAATTGCCAGCTGCTTGCACCCCAAATTCAAATTAAATTGGTTAGCCGGAGAGAAGCGAAAACTTGCGGAAAGTTATTTGGAATAGTTATTAGGAATTCGCTCAAATGAAAATTCTCTACTTTCTGATAATAATTTCGATGATAACGATGACTTTTTTGTTTTCAAGCAACAAACAATATATAATGATTCTGCCCAAGATGAGTTGCACCGATTTTTAAATTCAACAAGTACTAATATAGAAATATTAAATGCTTATCCAAAAATTAAGAAATTCTTCATTAAGTACAATACTGCACTATCGAGTAGTGCATCCGTTGAACGGCTATTCAGCGTCAGTGGTTTGGTATTAACGCCACAAAGGAGTCGTCTACACGACGATACTATAGTACATCAAGTTTTGTTAAAAATAAACAAGGCGTATCGTTAAACTTTAATGTAAAGAAAAAAATATGTAAATAAAAGGTATATCAAAACTAATAAAAATATTTAAAGATAAACATCTTTCTAAATATTTTATGTTCAACTTACATCTTGTCTTAGCATTAAGAAAAAAGTAATCGATTATAAATCGAGATTATAAATCGAGATTATAAATCGTTACTTTTAGGTAGCGGTAACGCGTTACTTTTTAAAATCGGTAACGAGTAACGGTAACGAGTTACTTTTTACCGAAAATCAAGAGACACGGTAGTGTCTCGCACCAAGTACCGCGCAGCAGCAGCAAGGCACTCCGTGTATCTATACGCGAGTCGGATTTTTTAGAGTACTCGATATTATCAGACCTCAATAACCGCTGAACGGATTGAGTTTTTACTAGGCTTAATCGATAGCTTGGGTTTAAATTGTAACGTTGCTTTTTCGCGAGTTTCGCTCGGATTCGCTCGGTCGGGATCAGGGCTCGTGAAAGGGTTTAGCGAGACAGCAGACGTGGTGTACGTTTAAAAGAATATGTTTATTTAAAATAAATGATAGAGTGCATGTACATGTATGAATCGTGAGTATTTACAAATGCTCGAATTGATGTGTGTAAGATGCGCGTGTATAGAGCTTCGGTGTGTGTGTCTGTATAAATGTGTCGGCGGCGTGCGTGTATAACGGTATATAGTGTGTGTATAAATGTAGATATATTGCGTGTATAAATGTGCATGTAGCGCGGGTACCAATGTACATATAGTGTGCGTATAAATGTATATATAGTGCGTGTATAAAGGTATATGTAGCGGGCGTATGACTGTGTATACAATGCGTGTATCTGGATTCGGTGCGTCGGTATGTCAATGTACATTCGGTGTGTATTACGGTTTAAAGGTCCCGTCGTGTTGATTGTCGCGTCAGCTGTTCGGGCGCGTGGGGTGCGGGAGCGCGCGGGGCGCGAGAGCGCGTGCGGCGCGAGAGCGCGTGAGAGCGCGAGGCGCGAACGTATCGTTCGGCGCGGTTGGTGTTTCGGCCGCGTCTTTGATTCGTGCTTCGGGTGGTAGGATGCACTTAGGATGCAACGTCTGGATGAGATCGCTCGTCGGCGGCAGAGATCTCTCTACCCGCTGAGTTATTAAGATCGTTGCAGGTGTTTCGTCGGATCTTTATTGAAAACGTCGAGATCTCTCGACAGAGACTGAGTTCGCTCAACCTCGGTGTTTTCGGTTTCGGTCGGTCGGGAAAACTCTTTCGCAAGATGTGCCGCGATCACACGGCGGAGACTGAGTTCGCTCAACCTCTTTTCTCTTGTCGAGAGCGTGTTCGGGATCGGATGCCAGGTACTATATCAGTACTGAGCGAGATCTGGAACGGAGTGCCCTTCTCGGTATCGGATCGCCCTTTTTATACCGGGAAATTACCCGTTCGGGTAATTTCGGCGAGATTCGTTAGGCCCGATTTGTTTTCGCCTAATCCGAGTAATTATCGGTGCGCGCTATCTCGGCGGCGTTCGGGCGGTGCGGCAGGGAGCGTTGCTCGGCGGCTTCCGTCAGGATTCGGAGCGGCTCGGAAGCGCCGAGACAACGGCCCTGGCTTTCGATCTCGTCGGCCGTATAACGGCGCGATTCGGTCGCCTTTTGAAAGAATAAAAAAGGGCGCATAGCGCCGCTGCATTTGCCCGGCTGGTGTTCGCCGGGCGGCAGCCTTCCGGCGGATCGACGGCCGGGTAAAACAATCGCTCAGGGGAGATCGTTACAAAATTATATAAGGAAAGTGTCCTTATTTTCGTTCTACATATTCTATTTAAGCATTTTATTACGACGCAAAGTCGAAATGTGGAAATTTTCGTTTCAGAAACGTCCACGTCGTCGTCGTCATCATCATCATTCTTATTAATGCACATGCGCGAAAAATGTACAGTTGGAGCATGCGACATAAGATAGCGCTAGTGGTGCTTCGTGATCCATCCATATATCCATATTTACATTATCGATTTTTTAGGTTAAATGTGCAAGAGTGCAACTTCGTAATACATAATATAAAGAAAAACAATGTTAAGTGTTATTAGGTATGTATGCTCATAGTAGTTAGTAATCACAATGTGTGTGTGTGTGTGTGTGTGAGCGTGAGCCGTTTATCATTTTTAATATTATCGGAATGTATGAACTCCCACCTTATATTATTTATTTATCACCGGAATGTATGAACTCCCACTTTATATAAATTGTTTTTAATTAATTTATTATATGTTTACTAGAAAGCTGATATGTGACGATAATGATATAATAATATTATTCTTTGCTATTTGTAGATTCAGCAAATGAGATCGGTAGATAACATATTCGTAATAGTTGATATAGGAAGACTTTCTTTTATTACCAATGACAAAGAAACAGATTTAAAATCTATATATAATTATTACATAGTGTCAAACTTGGATGAAAGATGGAGAAAGACTCTCGATGTATGGAAATGTGTAACAAGATTCATGGGGAAGCTTTATCCATAGATATATATACAATATACAGGGTGTCCGGTAATTCGCGCCCCATCCGCCATGTGCAGGTAGAGCAGGT
The DNA here is from genome assembly GCA_963971435.1 of Lasius platythorax. Classification (NCBI taxonomy): domain Eukaryota; kingdom Metazoa; phylum Arthropoda; class Insecta; order Hymenoptera; family Formicidae; genus Lasius; species Lasius platythorax. The sequence goes on along the minus strand of OZ020547.1, from coordinate 3,086,930 downwards.
CAAACCGAGTAGAAAAGTCATGTACCATTTTGCAAAATTCTCAATAATAAGAGAGAAATTAATTAATAAAGTTCGGCCAGTATAAGCGCGCGGAGAGAAGGGACGGCCCACTGTGGCGTGGTCACTAAGCGCGCGGCGACAGCGTAATGTTATACCGTTGCTACGCGCGCGACCGCGCGACGAAGTGTTGGCAGACGCGCTTTGCAAATAAACACGCCTAAGTATAAATGATTGAAAAATAATTAATACAACTAATTTTTTTATATTTTTTGACATTCTCTCTCTCTCTCTCTCTCTTTCCCGTGCACGGAGAGCATTTTCTTTTAGAATTTACCGAAAATTATGGTAATCGTGGGACAATATGGTATGGAAAGAATTTTATGAGAATTTTTCTGATTAATATTTATCGCAATAAAAAATAATATCTATCATTATAAAATATAAAATATGTTTAATTAATTTTATAATACAGTTTAGTATACAGTTTAATAAAATTAGTCAAACATATTTTATATTTTATAATGATAGATATTATTTTCTATTGCGATAAATATTAATCAGAAAAATTCTCATGAAATTTTTCCCATACCAATATTGTTTCACGATTCGCATGATTTACAGAATTCTAAGAGAAATGAATTTTAAGTAAATTCTAAGAGAAAAGCTATCGTTTCCGCACCACCTTGCGGTAGATAGCACGGCGCATTTTTTTTATAGAGGTATCCCCAGTAGGTCTAATCCACTCTCATAATTTAATGCAACAATTGTTCAAAGTGCCGTCCTCTTTCTCGTAAGCACAGTTCGGCTCTTTGAGTAATGTTGCGCGTCGCACGATACACCATTTCCGGAGGGATGGTATTAAAAGCTGCGAGAATTGCTTCTCGCATTTCCGCTTCTGTACCATCCCGCCGGTGTTCGACTAAATCTTTAACATATCCCCATACAAAATAATCTAATGCATTAAGGTCTGGCGATCGTGGCGGCCAGATGATTGGGCCACCTCGACCCATCCATCTGTCCGGATAATGCGCGTTTAAAAATTCGCGTGCCTGTCGCGAAAAATGTGCAGGTGCCCCGTCGTGCTGGAAAATTAGTTGCCTTCTTGCGCGGAGGGGAATATTTTCCAAAAGTAATGGCAACTGATTTTGGAGGAAATTTGCATATGCTTCTCCATTTAAGCGAGGCGGTAGAATATAGGGACCAATCTAAAAATCGTAGAAAAAAAGATTTGTTAAAGGTGTGAAAGAAAATTCTTTAAACTTACACAGTAAATTTTCTACTTACGATTCGGTTTCCTATTATTCCTGCCCACACATTTATCGACCAGCGATATTGAAAGGCACACGCGCGAACGGCGTGCGGATTTTCGTC